>JSYW01001162.1:0-17134 GCA_000787475.1 Lentinus polychrous | reverse complement strand
ATAACCCAAAAATGCAAAAGAAAAACCGTTCCATAACACTCTCCACAGAGTCAGGTATTGCCGTGAGAGACCTGATTGGGCTACTAGATGGAATGAGACTCAGTAACTAGTTTTCCAAGTCTCCGGTACACCGGACATACCTTCAGTTCACCCGACACCAGGTACCCATACAAATATCTACAGAACTCAACACCAATCTCCCTAATCTGCTCAACATGCATGCTACCAAAAACATGCAGGTCTTGTTTCTTCGGAATGGGCCTCTCGACTTTGGGATATTGTACAACAATGAGGGTTCCGCCGTCTGTGATGTCTGAGACTTCGGAAGCTCGTATGCGGTGTGCGGCGTATCCTCGTCGGCGAAGCAGGCAGAGATAACCTCGATATGTGAGGACACAATTGCTTCTATTGTGGTGATTATTTCTGTTGGAGAGAGGTTCCGGTCAATTGTGTGCATGTGAACGCCGAGGGATTTAACAAGGTCGAAGTTGCGTGGAGAACAGGTGGTGATGATGGGTGAGAACCCGCAGAGTCTTGCCAGTTGAATTAGTACTGACTCTGCACGTCGGCGGTTCTGCGTTAGAGTCGGTTCAAGTTGGTGTCGAAGTGCGAGGGCACTTGCCATATTGCCCTATGGAAGACGATCCGGTCATGACCACTATTGGCTTGTCTGCGAACACGTTCTCACCAAGGAGGGGTAAGAACGATGCCGCCGTTCTCCCATTTGGGTCCATACAGACCAATTAACGTGCACAAGCATTCAAGTTAGCATGGTGCTGCAGGTTCGAGGACCACGCCGCTGGATTGGTTGCCAGTGCGACGTAGTGCTCACCTTTGGCTGGGATATGCTCCTCTCGGTTACCAGTGTGTTCGTTGTCCGCTGGCATCGTAATTGACTAGCGGGTTAGTTGACTGAGCTGAGAGTATTATTTGGTTCGACGATGATTTAGCACGGCGGTCACCGGTCACTGCTGGCAGAGCCAATTATATATGTCGTCCAAGTCAAGCTTGGGAGTGCGGGTCATCGTGCGGGTCATGAGTATGCGCTCCACTGGGATGATGCAAGATGGTCGACATCTTGGAATACCTCTCCAAAGTTCTACGTCGCTAGGCTTTGGTTTCATTGGTCGTTGACACACAAATGACGCAGCTCAGGAGCAGTATGCATTCACGAGGTCGATGGGACCAGGATCCAATCAATATCGAGTGGCGCGCTACCAGTACAAGTACATGGGTAATGAAGCTGAAGAAACACAGTCCGGGAGGAGATTGGGTGAACAATGGGTAACAACAGAGGCCGCAAAACTGTGGTACACTGAGCAACAAGAAGCGGAGACATTTCCGGCATGCAAGCTGCGCTTGAAGTTTCAGCTAAGTATCAACCAACTTCAAGACTACAACAACTTACCATGGTTCAAAGGCCTAGCTCACGCGTGAAGTAGACCTTGGGTTCCAAAAGAATGCCCTTCCTGATCAAGCGTTGCGCGAATGGTCCTATCCTCATCTCCTTCAATGCGTCGGGCTTGTGACTGAATGCCTTGGGGTTTACAGGTAGGACCGTTATAGGGTATTTTGGTTTGGGTTGATCAGCTAGATTTCCATAGACAATGCTCCTCAAGGCGGCATGTCCATGTACGTGGGCCCTGCAATAGCTGTGCAGTATGCCATAGCCCCACAGGTAATAGTATTGGTCGTCCGGTGTCACACTGTGGCGACGCTCTAATATCTCCGGGTTGACCTCACAACCGTAGACGTATGACACCTATGGGGGTTAAGGCTTTGTTACTGAGGTTGTTTGAGCAGGCAGACAGAGGTACGTACCGGCGCAGCTGACTGTTTCGGCGAACTAGTAGAGATATCTGACCCAGAAGAATCCACTGGCAGAGCGTTCTCTATCACCCGGGGTGTCACCTCCTGTGAGGCGTCGTTGTGAGAGTCAGCGCACTCACCGGGCGGCGCGTCACCCTCTGTGCAGCGACCCTGCGCACCCTCCCCCTCCGCAGCCTTGTTTAGAGGCGCAGGTTCGTTGGTGTTGGGGTCCGTAGTTTCGTCTACGAACGTAGATAGAGCTCGGAGTTTGGATGAGAGATCGATATCATCAGCCGACATATTGAATGACGGGACTGGGTGGTGGTATGGAGTTGAGGAGCTTACGACTTGAAGCTTTAAGAGGGGAGAGCAGGCTTGCAGCCTTGCGGCCTTGGGCAGGCTAGATATGACTGTGTCGTGGGTTTTGGAAGCAACGGTCTCAGTAGAGCTATTCAGTACAGGAAATGTTACTACCTTACCTGATCGACGCGAACTCGTGAGTGTACGGTATGCGGAAGACCCATTGATCCTATGACAATTGATCGCATTCAGCCAAGCATCAAGACACATGCTTTCGTCGTACGAGTCCAAGAGATTGTACGGGTTACAATGCATGTACGGTAGACGAGGGAGGAAGGAAACAGGATGACAGCGGATAGTAAAACAGTGGACATGTCACGTGATTGGAGGGAGATCAAAGTAGGATCAAGCAGCCGAAAGCGAACAAGAAGACAACCTGAGGAATGCAGCAGAGTCCACCAGGAGTCCACCGTACGACAACAAGAACTGGAGGTACGTACATACTGGTGTACGGTTGCCTAGCTTCGAGGAGGATGGCTTCTTCGATGAGGATGATGTATTCGACGCCGAAGAAGCCAAATCATCCTCTACAGGGACGGGTGTCGCGTCGTTGTGAGAATCACCGCACTCCGTTTACGTGTCATCCTCCTCCTCAGCAGCCATGTTCAGGGGCGTAGTAGGTTCGTCGGCGTCGGATTTCTTGGTTTCGTCTACGGACATAGATAGAACTTGAAGTCTGGACATAAGGTCAGTCGTCATTTTGAACGTGAACGATGGGAATAAGTGGTGGTACGAAATTGAGGAACTTATAGAGGAGGGAGAGTAGGTTTTGGATAGGCTGATGTGACTATGCCGTGGGTAATGGAAGCGCGAACTCGGAACCGTCACCCAGAACAGGAAACGTTACTCCGTATTTTGATCTACACGAACTTGCGGAAGCGAGTCAGTGCACAAGACAGGCAAGAGAAAGATCGCATCCAGTCAAGCACCAAGAATCATATAAGTATACTATATGCATTATTCATCGAGTCATGATATCGTCGTCGTAAGAACCCAAGAAGTTGTACGAGTTACAGGCCATGCACGGTAGAAAAGGGAATCGCCGGATGCACGCTTGGACAGCGGACATGTCACGTGATTGCAGGGATATTGAGCAGCCGAAAGCGAACGAGAAGACAAGAGATGCGACGGAGAGCGAGATGGCGCAAGGTACAGGGACGGGTGTGGAGGGACATGGATGGATCGGGGGACGCATGGATGAGAGGACACTCATGAGATCAAGCTCATGAGGCGTTCAATCTCAAGCTGAACGCGAACTCGAGCGGCCGTTCCTTCGGGTTCAGTCCCTCCGACAGGTTTACTCGAATCTCCGCGAAGACCGACTGTGACGCCTTCGTAGAGTACGCCGAGGAGTTTGATCCACTGGTGTCCCCATATATGGTGTGCGTGCTCCCCGCCTACCTCAAGCGCAGCTGAGAAGAAAGACATCAACATGCGCGGTCATCGTTGAAGAGGCAGATCATCAAAGACTTACTGTGCAGCATTTCAGGCGCAACGGAGGTCAGGAGCAGCGCAGGCTCCGAGAGCATCCTCGCGAAGTACGTCCAATACCGAGGGGGACGGAAGAGAGGGTCAAGTGGCCTAGGAGTATTCGCGAACAAAATATGGAAGTACACTCTCATTACACCTCCCACTCTAATCAAATACTCGCTCTGAGACTCTAGCTGACCGTCTTGTTGCTGGTATCCCATAGCCTTGGACTTTGTAGGTCCGGTAAGAGGCGACCCGTCCACATCGGTTGTGGGGACAACGGCGGGGACAGGCCAGCCACCTACACGTTGACATAGCTTCGCCCAGAAGATGTCTGCGAAACCTTCGAGCGTCCAGAGCATGTTTACTGTGACTTGCGCTAAGGGACCTGCGCTCCGCTTCTCGGCTGTCACCTCTGTTTCGGCTTGGAGGAGGATGGCTTTGGCGAGAGAGGAGAGGAGGGCTGTGTAGACCTCTTGAGGGTGAGGGGGGTTAGGGCGGATGATGCTCACTAGCTGCTGAGACTACATAGGGGTCAGTCTAAAGGTACTGTAGATGAGGTGGAGTTGTATTTACGATTGTTTGAATTGACTGTGCGTCGTTTGTTAGCTGTCCAACTTTGGGCGTGATTTGCCGCCTAGCTGCGCTCCAGATAGATTTCAAGGCTTTGTTAGCCTTGACAGCCTTCATAGGACCAGATTTCAACGCCTAAAGGGCACATGAGTATTGCGCAAAAAAAGGTAAACAAGTTGTCGCAAACCTTCAACGTTGACCGTGCCCGTTTCCAGTCATCCTCAGCGGTGGTCAATCCAAGCTTGCTCCGCTCGGTTTCTTCCGCTTTCAGACGTTCAGCTCGTTGCCTCTCAGCCTCTTCCCTCTCCTTGCGCTCTTGCTCCTGCCGCTGCAATTGTTTCTGTCTTTCCTCCTCCTCCTTCCTCAACCTCTCAGCTTCCTGCTTTCGCCGCTCCTCTTCCAATCGACGTTTCAGCTCTTCGTTCTTCCGCCTCTTCTCCTCCTCTTCCCTCTGCTTCCGTTCTGCCTCCAACTTCGCATTCAGCTTATCTTGTTCGAATTTGATGACCTTCTCGATGCGTTCCCATAGTTGACGGTCTCGCTCCTTCCACTGAGAGCGCAGTTGCTGCTCCTCAGTCTGTTGAGCGAGTTTGAAAGACGCAAGTTGAGACTCTACTTCTGCCATTTGTTGGTTGTGGAGAGCGGCTCGCCGGGAGGCTTCTTGTGAGTGAGACTGGACTTGGCTTTGGCGACGCTCGTGTGCGGAACGCGTTTGTTCGTGGCGAGCAATGACCTGAAGAGAGTTCAATCTTCATAGAGGTAGAGGGAGTGTCGGGAAATACGTACCAACGCGTCCTTCCGTGTCTTATGCTCCCATTCCTCATAGGGGTCTTTATGCCTAACCCTTAACCGGATTGAAGCAATGGTGTCTTCCATATAATACTGTTCCTCCAATGTACGTCCCTCGCGTTTTGGCTTACTATGAGATCCATCATGTCGTTAGAAGTACAACAATTCGCGTCGGGGGAGTAGATCTTACGGTGGTGGCGGGGGAACTTCAGATTCGGAGGCGTAACAAAAGGAGTCGGTGGAGGACGTGGAGGAGAATGCGACGGACTCTGAGTCTGAGTCTGAAGAGTCATTGAGCTCATCTTCAGATGAGTCTGGAGGTACACCAAACCGTGATCGGCTTGAGTATGCACTGCGTCTTGGTCTGCAAACTAGGTTCAGTCACAGAAAGACATATGAATACAAGAACGATGTTACCGTCTAACAGGAGACGGCGAGGTTGACCGCGGTACGCCAAACCTCATTGTAAGTTCTGCAAATCTATATGCTGCTCGCAGCGGTCACCGTCGAGGAAAGAAGTGAGTTCACCAGGTATGATGCTCGCGGCCAAATTCCAGGTTGTCCAAATCCAGCCGCGACTCGCGAGGCGAGGCGGACGGGAAGTTGTGACTGTTCTTGCTTACGTAGTACACAGCTCGTGACTTCTGCAAAACATGGGCGTTTACTTCTGGTCATACTGAAGCTGACGCTGCTGTGTGTTGTTCCAATATTTCACGGAGTTTGTCCGGGATATGAGAGAATATATATCTTGCATATTCTCAATGCATCAAGAACCGGTGTACCTGACTGATCTGTAGAGCGTACAGCTACAGAGCGGTAAACGTTGATGAAATGAACGAGGAATTGCCAAATTGGGTGGGTTACAGTAACATAGATCCTGAGGTCGTTTTAGTAAGTACGCAACGTACTCAACTCAGCATTGGGCCCTGCGCACACCGGGACCGCCGTTTGACTCAACCTTCGACCAGCTGACGGCGTTGGGAACTCGGTCATTAGAAAGCCTGCTGTCTCCGGGCCACAGCGGCAGTCATAAATAACCCAATCGCCGCCTGGTGATACTGATAAGGCGGTACAAGTTTGCAACATATCCTCTAATTGTGACCTCCAGCAGGGCTCTCACAAATATCTTTTCGTCCAATTACCAAGGACGCCGCACGGGTTACTCAGCGCCCTTGAGCTTTGCACCACCCTCTCCCACCTGTCTCATCGACCTCTACTTTCGACTGTCGCAGCGCCATGTCCTGGAAACTTGGGTCGAAGAGTACGTCTGCCACATATGCCATCTCAACTTAGCGTCGCACATTTCATTAACCCGACGCGTCTAACTGTAGAATCAAAAGATGCCAAGGATGGCGGGATCTCTCGCTCGAACACTCCTATACCTTCACGTTCAGTCACCCCACGACCACCAGAGGCCATGGACAACTTCAAGTCGGGTATGCTCACCGTTCGCGTCTTCTCAGGTGAGCTTTCAGTCTACTCGATCATCCGAATCGTCAATTCACGATGGGGGAATGCGGTCAGGCCGCGGGCTCGCTTTGCCGCCTGGGGTGAGGATCCCTGAAGTCGTCCAAAGAGCACTAGAGTCTGCCCCATCGCGCAGATCCACCAGCAACCGAGATAGCATGCAACGCCGCCGCAATTGGTGGTTGCCATATGTCGTGCTCGAATATGACAAGAATGAAATTCTCGTTGATGCTCTGGGTGGGGATCTCGCCCAGCCGGAATGGAATTACAGGGCTAATTTGTGCGCAGCTCCCAAACCCTGCTGTCTCATCTGTCACAACTGAACTCCCCACTCTGTTATTCTCTCAGCGACGTGTCGAGAACGTCCACCCCTGTCACTCTATCTGCCTATCTGAGAACAAACCAAAGCGGGCAAGGTCAAGATGATATGGGAAATGATATTCTCATGGCGCGCCTTGACTTGCAACCAGTTCTCGAAGCTCACGTATGCCCCCTTCTCACCACTTAACAAAATACCCTGCTCCAACTTTATAATCTATCTTGTCATTTAGCATTCTTCGGACGGATGGTATCAAGCAACAGCTGGCCAAGGATCGTTTCATCTGAAGATCGACTTCAAGCCCATCCGGCATGAATCCCTCACCATCGAGCAGTTTGATCTGCTCAAAGTTATCGGAAAGGGTAGCTTTGGCAAGGTCATGCAAGTGCGCAAGAAGGATACACAGCGAATATACGCTTTGAAGACTATCCGAAAAGCCAACATTGCGTCTCGGCCGGGTGAAATCACACATATTCTCGCAGAGAGGACTGTCCTCGCGCTGGTGAACAATCCGTTCATCGTACCGTTGAAGTTCTCCTTCCAAACACCCGACAAACTGTACCTCGTCATGTCATTCGGTGCGTCTATAAGGGGTCTGTACATTGTGATCGCTTCCTCATTGTATTCTAGTCAACGGCGGGGAACTCTTTTACCACTTGCAGCGCGAAGGGAAATTCGACGAAAACCGAAGTCGCTTCTACGCGGCTGAGCTTCTTTTGGCTCTGGAGCATCTCCATAGTTTCAACGTCGTATATCGGTACGTCCGCCTCTGACAATATTCCCCCGGTTCGTTTGCTCAACGTCAATGGTTCATCAGAGACCTGAAGCCTGAGAATATCCTGTTGGATTACACCGGGCACATCGCCTTGTGTGACTTCGGACTCTGCAAGTTGAATATGAGTGAGACCGAAAAGACGAATAGTTCGTAAATTTCATCATTACTGGTAACATGGATACTGAAACGTTGCTATAGCTTTCTGCGGTACTCCCGAGTACATCGCACCAGAACTATTGGAGAATCAGGGATACACCAAGACTGTCGACTGGTGGACACTCGGAGTCCTTCTCTACGAGATGATGGTACGTCCACTCCCATGCACCCATTCTCTTCCACCCTTACATCTTTGCCTTGCTATTACCACTAACCCCGAGGCTCCCCGTTTTCCCACCTCCATCGTATTCCGCCAAATCTAATCACACCCGCTACAGACCGGTCTTCCCCCTTTCTTCGACGAAAATGTGAACGTGATGTACCAACGAATCCTCTCAGACCCGCTCATATTCCCCGAAGACATGTCCCGGGATGCGAAGAGCGTGATGACAGGTCTGTTGCAGCGTAACCCGGACAGACGGTTGGGAGCAGGCGGCGCAGAGGAGATCAAGAGACATCCTTTCTTCTCTAAACATATTGATTGGAACCGGTAAGTCTAAGCCCATCGCTATCGTCGTTCTGCGGGATGAGAGGGATTTCTGATGGCGGCGCGTTAACGCAATGACAGACTTCTGGCGAAGAAGATCCAACCTCCGTTCAAACCCAGTGTGGTATGTGGTTTCTATGCTTCCTTGACTGATCTCTTCTTCAGTGTTGACGACCAACCCGCGTTGAATGATTATGATGATTATAGGAATCTGTGTTGGATGTGGCCAATTTCGATTCAGAGTTTACTGGGGAGATGGCTCAGGATTCGCATGTGGATGAGACGCCGTTGTCGGAGACGATGCAGGATCAGTTCAGAGGGTTCACTTATAACCCTGGAAACGAGCACCTCAGCGAGAGTATCAGTTATCCCAGCGTGATGGGTTGAGCACTGGCGGTTCACCTTTCATTGGCTCCTTTATGCTCACTGCTCTCGGTCTCTCGTTCTTTCGCTCGATACCATCCTCTTCGTCTTTCAATCCTCGGTTTTGGTTTTGAGCTCTTTTTTTCTTGACATCCGCTAGGTACGGGTCTCCATAAGTACGCTTGTTTCGTTCGTTCGTTCGCAATTGTCTGCATGGTATCCCACTCATCTGTTGAAGTCTCCTTCCCTTCGTTCCGCCGCTTCTCCTCTCCGCTCCTCTCCCCCTCTCATATGTACTCTCACACTTCTATATAGCCCTAGTCTTCGCTCCCGCTCATGAACTATGTTCTCTGTCTCAAACAAAAATTATATTTCCGTGTGTAGCTTTTCTCTGGTTGACTACAGTACTGTATGTATTCTGTTTTCTGTGGAAAGAGATATCAATCTTGAACTTGACCTCGATCGTGAGCAAAGCTGTATTTTATTCCACTATGTAGCATTCTGCTTTTGGAGGTCAGTATGTTTTCCTGCCAACGGTGCCGGCTGACACATAGCTCGCCTTATGGGCTTGTGCGACCACCGGCAAACCGACTGTCGGACTTACCAACCGCCAAGGTTCAATCGATCGATGTGGATCTGTATTGCTGCAGTATAAATAAAGAGCATCTAGACCGGCCTGCGTGTCTTGAACTTCTTTCACCATCTTTGCTTTTGTTGGCGGTTCCTGCTGTCAACTTGAACGTGTCGCACGACAAGGTAACGCCAGAAGGATGTCCTCCCTACGCGTGGTATATGACCTTCTGTCGCGAGAGGATGTCGATGCCGCACATGCTATTGAGACCGCAGGTAATAGTTCTTGCTTCGCACAAAAGGTCCTCAGTTTGAACGCTAACAATTGATGATAATGCGCAGGGTATCCACCGGACGAAGCGGCCAGTTTGGAGGCATTCCAGTAAATCCTATGCGCCCGTATGCATCCTCGCCGGATATTGAAGTGGTCATGTTATAGATACCGCCAACTACACGCTCCAGATCTTTTCCTAGGAGCCTATATACCCTCCGATTCCGCAGATGGCTCCCCCACTCGTACCCCAATAGGCTACGTCTGCTCGACGCTCTCACCCTCCTCAACCCTAACACACGAATCCATGTCGAAACACGTTCCATCCTCTTCCTCCGTCTGCATTCACTCCGTTTGCGTGCACCCCAATTATCGGCGGAGAGGTGTGGCAGTCAATCTGCTGAAAGAGTATATCAGGAGATTGGAAGAGGCCAAGAGACAGGGTAGGGTGCCGTATGAGAGGATATTGTTGATTGCGCATGAGGAGCTGAGAGGGCTGTATGAGAAGGCTGGGTTCGAGTGGGTGGGTCCGAGTGAAGTTGTGCATGGGTCGAGGCCGTGGTTCGAGATGAGGAGGATCTTAGCTCCGAGTCCGACGGCGGCGGCCAATGCACCTTCACCAGTATCCCTCTCCTCAAGCCCCGAAGTACAAGGTCTTCCGGCAGGACTATGGGAAGCTTTACAGCGACCTTCCAACCGCGCCCGTCCATCAGCAAAGAAACTCGATGCATTCCCTCGAGGCCTACAGGATGTCACAGAACCCATCATACGGACTGACAACATAACGAATAGATTCGACCTGTTGTGTCCCAGGGAAGCTTGCGGCAGTGTCATACTCAAGAGTGGCGTCGCGACGTTCGTTGAGAGGAAGAGCGTCTTGTTGGAACCGGAGGGGAAGAGA
The DNA here is from genome assembly GCA_000787475.1 of Lentinus polychrous. Classification (NCBI taxonomy): domain Eukaryota; kingdom Fungi; phylum Basidiomycota; class Agaricomycetes; order Polyporales; family Polyporaceae; genus Lentinus; species Lentinus polychrous. The sequence continues at coordinate 6,824 of JSYW01001162.1, read as the reverse complement.
AACCCTTTGCTCCCGCCGTTACCTACGCCTCTCGAGAGCACTCAGTGGTGGAAGGTTACGCCGAATGCGATGGCATTCGAGAATATCGGGTTCTCGAGGAACGTTGGGGCACAGTGTGCGTTTTCGCTGCTTTTCTTCATCAGTTTCATACGTTGATTGTTCTCGCATATGTATTTGCAGTGCCCTCTCCAGATGGGAAGAATCTCAAATTGCTGCTGTGTGCGGAATGCGATTTGGGTCCCTTGGGCTGGTGCGAGGAAGGCGGCAGCGAGTTTTGGTTGCCGGTGAATCGCGTTGCCTACCGACAGTAGGGATGAGGCCTGAGCTAGGTTGGGACAGGCGGTGTACATTATTATTGGGACTTTGGGTGTTTTATGTGCGTATCTGTACTATATAGTTGTTCTGATATCAGTTTGGGCGGTCAGGAGATGTATGCTGACCCCGTGAATGACAAATGTATTGCGAGGTGAGTGCTCGGTGGTTCTCAACAGCCATGAAGGTTTTTGCTCATGACATATTCAATTTTATTTGGAATCTAGGAGGTAGGACACATGCACATATACCCGGTCTCCTATGCGGATCTGTTTTATCGAGTACCACCAATTGGGTTGGGACAAGGTTCATGATACAGAACAGGTAACCTCAGAACTTGGCGCGTCGAGATCCAGCGATTGACTTCCCAGCCGAGTCTACCATCAGCATTGTAGCTCTAGCCTACACGCCTACTGCTTAAGCCTTCCGGAGGGAGTCAAACCTTGGAGCAATTGCAAAATGCGTCAGATTCCCGCGAGATACAGGTGCCGCCCAGGTCGAACCTGGTCGAACACTGTGCGCCGCCGCCGCCGTCGCGGCCTCCAATATTTCCGGGTTGTGAAGTCTCAACGTTCTCAACCCTGACTTCGACGGCGTGACTCCGTGACGAGCTAGTAGCGCAGATCATAACATATATTCCCCAGACAAACATGAATACAGTAAACTCCGTAAGATGGCGGAAGACGGCTAGTACTCTAATCACTAATCAGGTTGTTAACAACCACTGTCCGAACTGACGTCGCTGACATTAGACTATAAAGAGGAAATGCAAGAGAATTATGGGCAACAGATATCAGTGCAACATAAATAAGTCCCAAGGTAAATCCATCCCAGTCGAAATGAAGCAATAAAGATTATACTCCCGGCAGGGTGAAGTCAGGGTAATTGGGCCACTCTCCCAAGCGGGCTGGATCTCCACCGATACGCACCCATTGCGAGACGGAAGGTGTAGGACCATCAAGGATGAAGAGCTGGTGCCATCCGGGGGGAGAGATCTTGGCGTTTGGCGGTGCGGTGATATTGCAAACATTGCCTTTGCATTTGAATTCAGGGAAGATGGTGCGACCATTCATAACGTTGCCGTGAGTACTCGAGACGGCTAATAACATGGAATCAGTCTCAGGACATAGCGTTGGCACCAGGATCAAGCAACGTACCAGCAATCAGAGATACTCGCATAGTGCTTGTGTTGCCGTGGTGCAAAGTGACATTGATGGGGTAAGTACCACCGTACTTCCAGTCGTTCTGAGAAATGTTGAAGCTGGGTTGTGTCCTTCCTTCGTTGAGGTACGGCGGAATGTAGACTTCGAGACGTGTTTCCTCCGGGAACTTGACTGTACCATTGGGGAAGTTCGTCAGAGGGTCGCTCCCGGAGATCAGGACGCGACCATCGGGAAGAAGCTGAATCCGTACGTTAGTAGGTTCGCGGTCGACAATCGAGTTGACTCACGGTTGCTTCTGAATGATACATTCGAGGCACAATAGTCGTGTTCAAGATGGAGATACGCTGGTGCAATGGCTGACTGGGGTCGTAGAGAAGGGCTTGAAGGTTGGGGATATCGCCCATACCGAACCCGGCGACACCCTCTTGCCCGCCGTTCACGATGAGGAAGGTTCCGTCAGGAAGTGCTGCGTTGTTTTCGTCAACATTCATGTCGGGACATGAAGACAAGTTCTATTACGCACCAACCATGCAGGTCATAACTCGCTTGGAGGGCTGCGAGTGGTATTATGAGAATCCAGTAGGACCAACGCCCGAGAGATTGTAAACTTACCATGCGCTCAATCGCCCAGGTCGGGTTTGGCACTTCGGGAGCGATGCTCACGCAATTATCTAGAGCAACACCGTAGTCGGAGCCACCGCAGACCAAGACCTCAAGCGGGTCTTTGTAAGGCGCATGCTACATGTTCGGTAAGACAATTGAGGACGTGGTATAATAGCAGGGTGAGCATACCTGGGGAAGTAGAACAGCTGTGCCCTCCATAGGATAGGTACGGCCAGCTCGTGCGCTAGCAACAGAGCCAGGCATATTTGGAAGACTCTTGATGGTATCAAAAGTCACTGGGTCAAGTATACGAGCCTCGTTGAGGTAACCTACATCGTAATATCAATTTAGTTCACTCCTGATGGTAAAAATATTATGGCATACCAACGAAGATGTTCCCGCTGGGCATCACGTGGAGGAAGGGATATAGATTGTTCGGGCCAGTGCGTTCCAGCCAATCCATTTTCAGGAAGGTAGGACCTCCATGAGGAGCAGGCAGAATCTCAAGAGTGGGTTCCTCCACACTCTTGTTGCTGACTTCACCGCCGACCACTAAGAGGGAACCATTTGACATCGTCATGACAGTTGGGTACCACCGACCACGCTGACGTTCCAAGTTAGCGATTTCTGGAGGTGATGGAAAACTCAACGCGTACCTGCAAGGATAACTCGTCGACGTTCTCCTCCCAATCATTGGTGCCATTGACACCTGGACTTCCATCGGGCCAGTAGAGCCGAACACCAAACGTACTCGAAGGAGCCCATCCTCCAACGTTGATCTGCCTGCCCGCTTTATCAGGCAACACAACAGACCCAGAACAGAAAATATCAGTCTTGACGTGAAGCTCTCGCCACGCGTGATCAAAGTCATCGACGAGAGACAAATCCAGTTCGTATGCGCCTGTGCTGTTCGTTTGCGGGTTCCATTCTACGGCAGTACCCCATTTTTCGAGGAAGTTGACTTTCCCGTTGAGGCCAACCGTTGCCAGAAGTGGCGCCGTTTTACCACCAATCAAGAACTATACATGGGAGCAGTGGTCAGCTAGCAGAAGTATAAGTAAGAGACTGGCTCATCTGACCTCATAGCGGCCAATGTTATCCGGCTTGTGCCAAACGTCTAGGGTACCATTGTAGGTATAGTACTTGAGAGGTTATAGTTGGTCAGCGCCATTGAAGTGGGTAGTATGCGGAACAGTACAATCACTTACATTGAGTCGAAGGAACCCACCGCATAGATGCTTCTTGTCGCCGGAACACGCGAGACCACACTGAGTCTCTAGTGTAGGGCCTTGACTAGTCTTTTCGACGTCGGCAGGATCGCCACAGAAACACTGCGTTCCTGACTCGAGGCCGGCGGCGGGGTATCCGTACGCCTGGCATTGCTTCAGACATGCATCGACGGTAGCGTTATTCAGCATGGTGATCTCGTAGGGGAATACCCTGGCACCATTCGCACCCTCACTATAAACCGTCATCAGCCCAACTGAATAGGTACAAAAGCGGCGTCTTTGGTAACGTACTAGAAGCAACCTTGATAGAACCAGTTCTTGGGCAAACCAGTCTTCTTAGCGGAGGGAAGCGGGGGCTCGTCGACGTTCCATGAGTTATTGTATCCAGGCTAAAGGTGCGGTTAGAGTCTGAGGATTCATACATATGATCAAGTTGAACCTACCTCGTGCTCATTCGAAGGTACGAATGCGCATACATGCTAGAACGTTGCAGATGGTTAGGAAAGTTAGGCATGGTACAGGGTAGACACACTCACGGTGGACGCGAGCAGGATGGTCGCAAGGAGAGAGACAAGGAAGGCCCCCATGGCTCGTTGAGACGTTGAGAGAGGTGAGGGTGGGTTACAATCACGAATAGCTATGGCTTTTATACCCACAGTGGACATTCACCAGTGTCCGTGAAGGAAAATGCAGAAAACCCAGAAAGTGACACAGCCAGACGAACCTCGGAATAAAATGAATTGGGAGGTACGATTGCAAACAAAACCTAGATCGATTGTTGAGGTCAATTCCCGATGACCGCGGGGTGGGAGCTGGCCGCATCCGAGGGTGACCAGCAAGGCAATGGATATGATGATGCATGTCAGGTTTCATTTACCAGGAGGACAACAAGCAGCCGGCGATGTGCAACATACACAGGTACCGTCGACATCTGCCACCGCCTTGACTCCGACCAATTTCTGCGGCAACCTACTGCGTCGGCCATGTGAAGAGAAATTCGTATTGTGTTATCAAAGCTAACCGTTGTTCAGGTTCGGGATACATTCTGGGCTACCGCCCAGGGGAATTACTGTCAGGCTTTATGAAATGCGCTTTCCTGATCATTCCAAAGAGAGACTAGTACTTTTCAGCACGCGGAGGGAAGAAAAAGCAATGCGAGACATACGTCTGACATCTCCAGCTATGCGTCCTTGTGCAGCCGTCCAGAGGTACGCAGGAAGATAGCGCTCGATGTCGCGAAGGAGTTACTGTTTGGTTCTCTCTCAAAGAAGCACGTCGTTCGAAGTCCAATATTGGAACTGCCAAACATAGATGCTCGTTTCTGAGGATGGAAATGATTCTTGAGTATAGGAATCACAGGCCTAGGTCGATACCGCCTTACAAGACTTCCCATCGTTGACGTTCCGTGCGGGAGGTAGACACTTAGTGGCGTTCAGGTAGGCAGTTTACAGGCATCCGTCAAGTCAAGGCCTATAGATAAATTTCGAGTTCCTGCCATGCGCATCGACCCTTGATATCCCGGAATCGCTTATGTGCATTCGCGTAAATAAGTCGGCTCAATCGTTCGCATTCAGAGACGGAACAAGCTCCGTGACAAAGCTGTGAGAAGTAGATTTGAATTCAGCACCGCTAGAATGCAAGAGGAACCGAACAAGCACGAAGCTTTGAAAGTGGAACTTACAGCTTACATACAGTATGACATCATTTTCCGAAGCTGGCGGTGGTGAATATGTTGAGCACAGATAAAACGCAACGAGTAGATGGTAACACACTAATGTCATGATTAGACTTTGTGCCCTCGGAGTAAATCTTGATGACAGAGAAGTTGACCGATAGACGTTCTTGAGGAACCATCATTTCTGAGCCAATTTTTAGCAGTGACATGACATGTGAGCGCGAGCAGCCGAGTCTGAATACAATGCAGCAGAGTCCCAGCCTCGGATTGAGCTTGTTTATTGCTGCATTTGAAGCCTCGTGCCTGCATCTGTCCCGAAAGTGTATGACCTGCCGGAAATTGATTGCCTACCATTTCTTGCCAGCGTACCATACCGCGACATGAATGCGGGTGATATCTGATCTATGAAGGCGCCGCGGTGTGGACAGTCAGGACTAAGGAATGCATAGCATAGTTGGTAGAGGGAAACGCACGCACAGCGCGAGCATCGGCCTCGGAACGAACGCGAGAGCGACGTGTATAGCCAATCACGTCGGGATCATATTTGTTTCCGAGTCAAGCAGAGATCTATACTCGGCGGCGTGCTGCAACATAATGATCGCCAAGTGGGGTTCAGGTATCTCAACCAGTGGGTACAATTCCCAAACATGCAAATGATTAGGTCGGGAATCACGAGTCGGAGTGGAACCGTGTACCGTTCCTTGGTTTCGAGGTACCAGTCAAAGGAGTAAAAAGGCATTTCTGGTCAAATACAAAAAGGACGAGTGACCAACGGCGAGCGACAAGAAAATAGGCGGCCACTTGAGCGGCAGTGATGACAGGACAGCCTGGGAAGTTGGCGCAGGCATCCGCTCCGAAGTATTGATACAAACGAGCGTGGTCAAGTAAGCAGCTCGGCCAAGTTCGCAAGAATGCAACGTCCAGGTCGGACACCTTGGCCTCCGACGACGACCCCGAAGAGAGGGGGTCATTTGTGGTCTGGGCGCAGTACTCCTTTGTCTTCGGAACGTACCTGTCGTGTCGTTGTCAATATGATACACTTTCGCCGTAACTGTGCAGATGGAGTATATGGAGACGAGCCGCATGGTATAGCGATGCCTACGATGATGCGTACCACCGAAGCTTGCCCGGAGCTAGTCCCACTATCATGCACTGGAGTCGGAATTGTCACCACGAAAAGTTTGATGAATTCATCACCTTTGAAGGAGAATTGGCATCCAAAGGGTTCATTGCAAGCACACCAGTTGTCTTGACATGGTGAGAAGTTCATCGCGACTAGAGAGATATTTAGATTTTGTAGCATCTGCCTCAAGGGATCACGGCTGTAACCGAGTGAAGGGTCCGGTAATACCGATGATATCGTTATACGCATAAGACGATCTGCGATGGAGAAGCTGGGATAGACGATCGCTATCCGCCAGTCAGCGGGTGTAGAGGGTATCCTTGCTAGTATTTTTGTGGTGTCGGGAGTCGGGACCGTCCACAAGGTTTGCTCCGGAGAAGGAGCTCGGAGCTGTCATGCTCGCTACGGACAGTTCGTCCTAGCTTCGGAAGGTCCAGATACCGAGAGTCGGCTGTCTTGATGGTCAACTGCTGCAGATGCTTGGTTTCGGTGACGCTCCGGTTCATCCATTGGAGAGAGTTTAGTCACTGAAGAGGTAGCGAAAGCGCTGCGAGTCCCTAACTTTCAGCAGAGAAGCTGAAGGAACGGTCTAGCGGAACTAGATGAGCGCAATGTTGAACTGCTGCCCCATGGCAACATGATAGCAGCAAGGTAGGCCGCTAACCGGGCCTCTGAGCTGTAGGGGTTGGCATAAGGTATAAGGGCCAGTTCGGCGACCG
>JSYW01001149.1:0-21976 GCA_000787475.1 Lentinus polychrous | reverse complement strand
ATGCGGTAGAATACATTGACACTTCGTTCATAAGAGCGTCAGTCATGTTTATCTCGATCCGAGGAAGAAAGCGAGGTGAGAGAACGTACTAAGCTAAACCACCGCATATTCCCTCGAGGCTGATGAGCAAGAACACGAGGGTAAAGCTCACTGCTTGAGACCCTCCATCGAATATACCCACTGCAGACTCGAGAGCGAGGAGAGTGAGTATGAAGGCTTGGACGATTGCAGGGAGTGGAAGCAACCGAGATGGGAGAGGCGGGAGTCCAAACGAAATGGAAGAACGGGAGAGGAAGACTGTTGCTTGGTATACGAGCTGTTTTTTTGGCCGGGGCAAAGTGTCACCGAGGTCGCATGAGGGTAAAGAGAATGGGGCTAGAACGGACCTGCCAGAGAGGGTAGTAGTCACGGATGGAGTGTATGATATGACTGAGCAACCATGCCTCCTCCGGTGATGGAACTGGATAGACCAAGGTCGGTGCAATACCCTATGTTTGAATTCAATAATCAAACCCAGATACCGTGTTTTTGTCCGGTCCGTACCTGATTGATAGTGTACTCGAGCTGCAGAATTTCAGTTCAGTCTCAGCATTATTAGGGCACCTGCCGTATACGAAACGTACCAGGTAAACTGCGACTGAACGGATGAAAATACGTCGGTCAGCATATCATCCAAGACTCGCCCGGTAGCATTGCTTACATAGTGGTAACATGTACTTAGGCAACAATGGTTTCACAAGCCTCCATTTATCTTGCAGCGACAGAGACACTCCAATCTTGGATGTGAAGGCCTCTGCCACCTCTGGTGCCGAGACTTCATCAGTCGGTAACGGGGTATACGCCGCGTCGTTCACTTCTTCCTCGTCTTCTTCCTCTGCGGAGGGTAGAGTGATGGACGTGAAATCGGACGGTCGTGGAAGAATGAAGAAGTAGGTTAGGGGAAGCATGAAGGGCATAATCTACACAGGGGGGCATTTGAATCAAAGGATTCTGCAGGGCTGGTATGCGCACTGGTACGTACGGATGAAAGTCCAACGCCCGTCCGGACGCCCAAGCCTCGGACGAGCCACCAGATGCCGGCTCCAAAGACACCCGCCGCCCCTGTTCCAGAGGCGAAGTAGCTAACGAGTAATCAAATCCATGTGAACAACATGTCATGCGCGGGGTCATTGAGGGCGTACCCGACGCTGTGTCCCCCTACGGACGGGGAATGATAAGTTGTGGAGAGCTGCAGGAAACTGAGTTCTCCGAGGCCCGAGGAAAATGAGGCGAAGCATATCCCAAGTAGCCTCATCAAAAGAGTATCAAACAGTGCAACAATCTATCTTGTGTCAACACACCCTTCTGATGCAAGGAACCAATTGTGCTTACCACCATGCCGCTTGCACTGAGGAAGCAGCAGCCGAGGACGCGTCGGGCGTATCGTATCCGTCCTTTGAGGATGTACGGCCAGCCCACTTTGGCGACTAGAGCAGGGAATATGTTGCAGAATAGGATTATACCCTTGGGAGTGGACGGTGGCACCAGGTCCAGGGCAGCGGATAGTATAATGACATAGAGCACTACGCAGGACATAGATTCAGAGTACAACGTCAAAACAAAACAGTGTATACGAACCGTTGTTTATGAGTCCGAATATGAGGAATGACAGACCCAATCGTATAAGAAGTCGTTTGGCAGCTGATTGGATGAATATGTAAGTACCACGTTAACTTGTCCATGTGCACGCATTACACTCGATTCTTTCTGTAGACAATATCAGATCCCTCTCACCGTGTTTACTCACGTCTTGAGGTGCTTGCCAGCGAAGTGCCGGCATCGTCACCTAGTAGCGTATCAGATTCTGCTCGCTGGGACATGGCTAGCGGTTGATCGGGCGTGTCTTCAAGAGGCCTGGAATTGGTGAGGTGTGGTGTAACGGAGCGCAATTCGTGAAATTCAGAACCGAGACGTGCACTGCTCAGAGAAGGATATGGCATTCAAATGGACTCCGGACGCTTCCTTTAGCAATTCATGAAGCACTGGCAGCTTTGGAATCCGAGCCTATAGTCGAGAATCGTGGTGGGCACAAGAACCACTTGAGTTGGTGCCGCCGCAGCAATGCAGAAAGTCGAAAATTCGTGCAATGCGACGGACGGAAAGAAAACAAGGATATCGGTGTCGGTCGAGACCAACTCGGACAGAAGCAGTCGAGAGCGTTGAGTAAAACGTTGCTTCTTCAATCAAGCGCCCATGAACGTGAGCTGCGTGACGCCCAGAGTATATTTGAGCGTGACTGCGTGACATACACTACACCTTTTTCTCATGTTCTCTGATGGCCAACATGACGACCTAGTTGCAAATAACCAACTGATTCCAGCTATCGTTTCCAATAGCATGCACTGCGGCTCTTTCAACGCACTCTGGTTTCTTGCTGCCACCTGAAAATATTGATGTGGCTGGACTGGTGGCGGAACAAACGCAAGGTGAATAAAAAGGCACATATAACTGATTTCATTTTCTAGGACGGTCGGCAGTTGTGGCATGTCCACCGGATCGCCTACCGTTGCTACCCTACATTTCCATGATTCCATAATGGACCCGTCAGAGCGCAACTAGCAGGGTTCACGTTCCCGCCTGAAATCACTCCTTGTGTTTCTTCTCTCATCTTGTCCTCTTGGTCCCCCGGTGCTGGCGTCGTTCCTTCCTTGCAGCAAGTCTGCTAGTCATTCCTTTCCCCTTCGTTCTCCAGTTTACCTCTATCCACTTCAAGGGAAACTACTGGCTGGTTATTTTGAGCAAATCTGAAATGCTTTGTTGCTTTCTGTCATAACCTCTTTGCCGATCATACCGACCGCAAACATACCACCCGTTTCACTGAGTGTTAAATGGGCACAATCTGTCTGTCCAATGCTCCTATTCTTCGCTGCCAAACCCTCACCAGGCTCGAACTTGGTATCCTCCAAATTCCCGCTGGTCTTGAGCTCATCTTCTCCGTCAGTCTGTTGTTTGCAAAGAGGGGGACGGACAAGTGAGTCGTTATCACCATTGTTGATGGTTGAATCGTAGTCAGATCGAGAGACTGAACATACATCACTTTCCCCAGGAAACACTACTTGCTATCAGCGGATGGCCTGATATACTTCCTTCTTTCCTTAGTGGATTTCCTCGCGCACATTATACCCTCCCTGCGCGACTCTTTCACAGTGTTCAAAGGCCTGGATATCTTCATAGGTGCGTGCACAGAAGAACAGTTGCGTGATTGAAGGTTAAACTCCCTTCATTCCCTAACTAGGCTCGGTTTCATTCATCCCTCTCGTGTTATTCTCCGCATACCTCTGGCTGTTGACAACCTATGATGTTCTTCCTGGATTCCCCCGTCGCATGCAGGCTGTCACTATCTACTTTCTACTCGTATTGATCCCTTTCATCGCTGTTACCAACCAACTCGCTTCATTCATTGGAATCTCGTATCGTAAGTGCTCACCAACGAACGCATATAGTCAGCATTCGATAATTGACGCGTCCTTCAGACCTTTTCCGCAACCGGAACCGCCCATCAGAGGTAGCCATTGGGATTCAGTTCAAGGACGACACCGTTCGAACATTCCTCAACGCTCTCACCCTCGTTCTGCTCGTCACATTCCAAGCCATCAACTTCTGCGCCGCATTCTTTCGACTTGTCAAAGCCTTCATCAATCAAAGGCGGATTGACGTTACCGCGAATGGCGCGGATAACGAAGTACATCTCTTCAATGGATTGGGTTGGATCTGTGCTGGGATTAAGCTTGGAGCTGTCGAGTCTCTGATTGGATTCGCTCAAGATGGATTCGGCGAGTCCTTGACGCGTCGAATCTTGAGAATGCTTGGTCGAGCTTGTCTGATCATTGGCGTCGTCAAGGGGTAAGCAGAACCAATGCCATTCTCAGGAGCGTTTCAATGTCAATGGTTTCTTTTTAGCATGGATACCGTCGAGGACTTCCAATTCCTCAAAGCTCCAAGCCCCAAACCGAAACGACGATCAGCCCTGCGGGCTCTCATCTCCAACCCTCGTTACAGCACATTCCAGCAGCTCGGTGGACAGGGAGTCGGCGGTGGTTCGCCCATACCTCAGCCGGAACCCAATTCTATCGCTCAAATTATCAACGCCGCGACTGCGCCTGTCAGCATTGCGCAACCTTCTAGCTCTCCCCTCACAACCCCGCCTATCGCCAACCTACCTGCGCAGCCCAAGCCGACGTTCTCCATGACACAGAGAGTTGTCGTGCGTCGCGTGATGAACCGTGCACCTACCCTCGAGTTACGGCCTATATCGGATCTTGAAATACCGTCGCCACCACGTTCGACCACGTCAACCTTATCCCAATCATCTGTATCTGGCGAGGGCCGCCAAGCTGACACCCAAGCTCTTATCACGAGACGCCAGACGAGTCCTTATCCCATGGTCGCTTCGCCGGTATCCATGAACGACGGTGACATCGCAGGGTCACCGCTCTCAACACCACCCACGTCGTTGGCATTGGCGTCATCTAACCGAATTGCGCCCAGTGCGCGTTACACCATCGCCGGGAGCGCCGATGGCGCCACCAGTTCTCTTGCGAGGGCGAGGAAGAGTAGCGTACTCTTGCCTCATGAGAGTTACATGTCAAACGGGAGCGTCATGTCGGATCCGTTGGATGCAGTACGGTCTTTGGCGGGACAGTTTCCCAGTATTCCGCCTAGGCCTGTCGCACCTTCGAGGTCCCGACCACTCACATTGACAAGTCCGGCTGAACGTGACGAGGAAAACGTACCTGTCACTGACGGAACACTTTCCCGAAGTGTCAGCGAGCGCAGTGGGCGCAGTCAGGCGTCTCAGGCCGGCGGTGGTGCACTCGTTCGGAGGAGTAGCTCGGTGAGGCGAAAACCCGTTCCGAAGGACATCACCAACGACGCAGACGAAGCGTCAAGCTTCACGCTTACCTCTGGCAGTGCACCCGTATCTCGCTCGAGCAGCTACAAGTCTGAACGTGCCGCAGAGGTCCCTCCTCTTCCTGCCCCGAGATCCTTCCCGCTACCGTCACCGTCGGATATGCCTGATTCGCCTTTGTCAGCAGATTCACGTCGGTATACGGGTCCTTCAAGATCCTCATTTCTGTTGTACAGCAGGACTGCGGCAAGACCTGAACCCGTTACGTCGAGCACGCTTGAGTTCCCTTGGGTCGAACGTACCTCGGAGGATATCGGCGTTCAAGGCGAAATCGAGCTCGAGAAGGCTCGTCAGTCTTTGGGAATCGCAAGGATCAAGAGCGTCGGACAGGCTCCTCGTCGGACGACTCCCGCTGTTCAGAGTATACGCTCGTCTTTCAGGGAGAGTATCGTTACTACCCTCTACGATATCCCTGTTGTGGGCAGAAGAAGGCTGAAGAGTTCTGATTTGAATTCGCTCGTTGCGGAAGTGGTGCCTGCGTCGCCTACGGCCAATGGCACGAGACGACGCGCAGATTCTCAAGGTGCAGCGAGTCTCTTGGAGCGCAGCTGATCCCTACTTTGCAAATACAGTAGAGGTTGTTATTTGATGCCTCGCGGTGACGTCGTTACGGGTAACGGTAGTAACGTAAATCACTTCAGTTGCTTCGATTTTCGTTGATTTCCCTGGGCTTGGACACTTCCGTTGGGTTGTTGTATGTTTGTAGTTGTCCTGTTGTTTGTTCCGGTACCTTCTCGAGTTCCTTTGACGCAACAGGTGTACACATAAATTCATCGAAAGGGGCAATCCGAGAGACATAGGAAGATAGCCAATAAGGAAATAGGTATAGTAAGTACAGTGTCCGAGCATTAGTTCTACCGTATAGAAATGAGCAATGTAGACGCCGAGTGAGTAATCTCGAACGTACCTCTGGTATCCTGAAGATGGTGATTTCCTGAGAAGACATGAAGTTGAGTTTGGCTCATCACAACTCGATACAGGATAATCACCTGTTGCTTGAAGTACCTCCTGTTCTCCTCATCAATGAGGACGAGGTTGAGGTAGTACCTGACACTGAACTTCTTGTTGACCTCCCGGAAAGTCGGTGTGAGGTCAAAGCCACCAAGGAACAACCGGATGGGAATAATCTCCCCTACAATTTTAACCGGTTACTTCGTCTCTTATCACGTGATTCTAGAAGTAGAACAAACCTCGGACAGGGGCACCGTCCATGATTTCGAACTTGGTGATGGTCTCGCTCTCGTTGTATTGATTCGGTGGTGAGCCCGTCGTCTCACGCCGGATGATGGACAGTTCCATATGTTTGATTTTGATACGGACGAGTAGGAAATAGATCTTGCCAACAATCACGTCCTTCAGGTGGTATCTGGTAGAGGTCTAGGTCAATTGAATGTGTGAGATAATGCCGAATGAGCGTACTTCGACTTGTTATACTCGAATTCAATGTGCAGGCAGTCTTCGATACCAACTTCCATCTTGATGGAGTTGTTGCTTTCTGGAGGCATTCTGTATGAGTGTACCCAGACATCCCGCTCCTTGACAACGTCTGCTATTCTTCGTGAGATAGTAACGCGGACAAAGTACCTATGTACAATGCATGAGAGAGGAGTCAGCGAGCATAGTCAGACAATAAACGCACCGCAGCTTCACATTGATGCCCTGGTAGCTTTCGTATTGCTTTTCAACGTTCTTGAATAGGAAGTCGAAGGTTTGAGCTGTTCGCATCTCTCCTGGAGCTGCTAGTTCTTGAGAAAGCGACAGGAATTCGTGGTGGTGACCACGGTCATAGAACAACTCTTCACTCCCGAGGTCAACGAGGAATCAAGATGTCCATAGTAATATCACGCACCAATACTGCCCACAAACTCGACCTTGATACCCTCATGTGTCAACTTCTTCCCGTCGCGTACTCGTACAGTCACCTATGCATAGCGCATCTGCTTTCAAAGGGTACGTCGCTGCAAGATAATGTACCCAGGCGTACCTGTCCAGCCACAGGGTCTCCGTCATAATATACAGGGCACGTAATGGTCTTTTCCTTGTCCCCCTTGATCTCAACCTGCTTCCTCTCTTCTTCACCCTCTAGCTTGATTTCGACATCGACTGGTGACGCAAAGAAGTACGCAGCCATGTTTGCGACTGTTCAGCGTACAGCCTTCCGGAGGAACGAATATCGTCGGGGTTGTTGGCGATGAAGATATCCTGCTAGCAAAGAAAACTAATTCAACTACTTGAAGGTATTCAACGGGAGCTATGGAGTTGGATGTAGCAGACAATGACCGACGATCTCGCGAACGCGGATGGTTATGGGCGACTCGGTGACGCGCTTGATCGTGACTGACTGCGGTAAGTATACGCTACGCAGCGGCTATCACACCTTTGACCAAATTGGAAAGTACAGTCGTTGGAGGTGTTAGAATTACAGGATGAAGGTTGTAGGAAACACTGATAGTACTAGGTAGAACCAGTAAAGTTTTCCAGTCATGTATCTCTATTTATCCACCATCGTCGACAGTATACTCCTCAGCACCGTAGGAATGTCAGCAGTGTTCGCAACGCGGAAACCCTTGCCCGGGAGATATTTCGGAATCCTGCAAGAGCAAGGTCCAATGAGATAACATAATTGCGGAAATGGAGTACGTACCATGTCGCTTCTGCCCCTTCGCCGATACATATTAATGCTGTATTGACCTTTGGATTCTTCACCATGACGCGCTTCAAGTCCTCAGCAGCGATGTTATAACGACCGAAGTTGGCATCAGTGATGGCTATGACAAACCAGTCGTCTGAATGCGGATCAGCATCGCCGCGTAGAGTCCTGAGGTTGCATGATCACTCACCTGCGTCGAACTTGCCGACTTCGCTGACGGCCTTGTCAATGGCTTCCACTAGATGTGATGCGGTAAGTTACAGCAGGGATTTATGGAATGAATCTGTGGTGAGACGTACAAGTATAGTCTCCCGCAAACGTGTATTGCGTCACCATTTCCATCTTTTCGACCACCTTCCAGCGATCGCGTACCTCTTTAGGAGGATTGTTTGCTTCAACCAGAGGAATATCGGGGGAATCACCAGACTATGTGACTGATAGTGAGTCGTGGGGAAAGGTATACAAGCGTGGTTGAACCTTACATGCCCATACATCTGATATTGAGTTCATTAGCACTATGTACCTCGCGATCTGGAGCAACCGGAACTTACATCCCAAATATATTTATCTTTGCGAGTAAGACGTTCGAATGTCTCCATCAACATAACAGCTTGAATAGACCAAGGTTAGGAGTATTCTACTAACTTGACGTCCATGGCACGTACCTGTCTCCATACTACGTTGCAGACGACCATCATATTGGAAACGATACCTATGGTATGCTCTCAGTCAGTGGACGTCGTTGCTAGGAACTGACTAGCCTACATGGAAGCACTAATGTCAAACAAGAACCGGATACGCTTGGGCCTGTTGTCAATTCTCAGTTTGCCGCAGAGATAGTACTGTTCGAATTCAAGGTTTGTCACGTACTTGATCTGCGGTCGACCAAGCTCCGGCTTCGCCAAACCTCTCCGTTTGTACACAGTAGATTCTCCCGTCAGGCCTTCCGTCAGTCTACTGTCGTCCAATTCACCATCCGTCTGTCGCTTGACCCATACTCGCTCCTCTTCTCGAGCTGCAAGATCTATGCACGGCCTTGTCAAGAGGTTCCAGAACAGCAACGAATAGTGACAACGTACTTTCAAGCAAGTCATGCAACCGAGTGATGTGGGCTTGGACCGCCTCAAGGAGCTTTCCGTAGCCTTTAGCTTCGCCCATGTTCATGTTCAGCTCCTCTAGACGCCTCGCGAGTTCTTGACGGGCCATCTCCCGGGCTTTCTCTCGAATATGGTCCGGTACGTCGTTCTTCAACTGATCTGATACCTACAACATCCGATTCATACTGGGGGCTTTCTCAACTGTACTGCAGCTTACCTGTTTGATATCGTGACCTTTGTACAGCCGCATGTACCCTCCACGTCCTCCCATTCCAGCTGTATCCCTGCCACCAGTCTACGGAACTCCGTCAGGTGTTTCTGCAAGAGAAGACTATGAACATATTAACTCACACCGCCGGCCCACCGGTTCCCCCCTTGATGAGGCTCATTCTTCTCATCTTCCTGGCCGAACTTTGGCTGACTAAGGCTTGTGTCTCCTTTCGGTTCAAACTGAACGTCAAGGATCTTCTTGCGCGCGTCCTGTCGTGCAGCGTCCCGGCCGAGATGGTTCACCCCAAGCCTACGGGCAATATATTTCATTGATAGGTTGGGTCAGGATGGGCGTGAGTACTGGTGTAAATGACGAACCCGTGATGGTCTAGGATCTCCTCGAGAACCTTGAACGTATCAGGTTTGTAAATGTCGAAGTCGAACACATTCCTCAGGGTGGTTTCAAGAGAGTCGTTGGGGTAAGCCTTCATATGCTTTACAAGATTGATCAGCTCTGCAAAGATAAGAGGTCAGCAGTCGTAAGCATGTAGACACCGACAATGTTGGTGTTTACCTCGAAGTGAGTACGGATACGTCAACCTGCCCGACTCATATGCTTGTCGAAGATCTTGGAATGCTGCAACTAATCGGAGGAGCAAGTCTTGACTGAGTTCAGGTGCTAACTGAGAGAGAAGTCGTCGTTCGCTCTGCATGTCTGGATTTGTGATCGAGTGGCAGCTGAAGTTATCTCCTAGAACTTGGAGGAAGTGGTTTCCCAAGAAAGCTACGGGACATATTCAGTACACGGAATTATAGATAGGAATGCAACATTTGTGCGACTTACGATATCCAGGCCGGTTCGCCAACAGGATCAACCTGAAATCGGGATGTACGATAACATCGTTCTCTCGTTCTCGCTGTCGCCGCACACGACGTCCGTCCGCAAGCGTTAGTTCACCTTGTCCAGCCAAACTGCGGAAAATAGCGACGACGTGTTCTGCTGCCTTGTCAGCTTCGTCTACTACAATCACTCTGCCTAGCTTGATGGCTCGAAGCAGAGGCGAGTCGGTATACTTGATGACTCCGCTTTCGAGAGAGGTTTGGAACATGAGTTGATTCACTGTTGTGTCTCGGTGGAGCTGGATGTATTCTTGTGGACGCCTCAAAAGCTATGATCTGATGAGCGATTGACTGCTCAACAACGGGCCTATACTTACTTGACAAAGCCTATGGATCAATGCTCAGGGCGCAATCTCAAAGATGGCAGAGGAATGTGGACACCCACCGGTCTACAATCTTATTCTTGCCTACACCTTGGTTACCCAATAGTACCAGGTGTTCGCCCAGTAGTTCCAAGTCGATGGCGAGATCCCGCATCAGACCAGTTTGAAGACTGTTGTCATAGAAATGTTCCATGTATGGTATTCGGGAAGCGACACCTTCGGGATCCTTTGTCGGGTGGAACAAGGGGATGGACACTTGTTCGAGGTTTTGACGAGAAGGGTCAGTAGGCATGGGGAATACGAGATAGTGATCTCTGACTTCCGGCGAAGGGTAGAACTATGAACGAGGCATGAGCTTGGGTTATGATGGGAGATTAGGACGACTCACAGGAGGAGTATACTTCCGTATCCCACAATCATCGAAGATAAGAGACAAGTTCATAGCCTCAGTTGCAGGCAAGAACTCTGCCAATATCGCCTGACTAAGTAACCTATACAGGTCATCGTCATGAGGATATTTCGCGAGTCTTTTGGCTAGCCGTATCAAGGCTCGCGTGCCCAGCTTCCGATTCTTCTGAACAACATCCGAAGTCATGCTCGCCCGATACTTCTCCGCGAAAGTCACCAACGTCTCTACCAAGTTTGGTGGGCATCCAGTTTGAAGAAGGATTGCTGATTCTTCCTCAGTCGACATTGGTTGGGAAGGAATAGAGAAGAACATGTTGGCGTGTTCGTCGCCGAGCCAGTCTTTGAGAGGAATAGACTTCGATGCTGTAGCGATGACACGGAACGAAGGATGAGCTACGGAAAGCTCTCCACTTGCAATCTATACTCAAGTTTTCAGACAGCCAGCTTACAATGAATGCGATATCCGTACCTCTTCCGGAGTAGGTTCTGCTACAATCCGTTTTCCTTCCCACAGCTCCGTCTCCCTGTCTTGCACAAGTCGCGCGATAGAACCTGCAGTCGATCCAATCACATCTATACCGGAGAGATGGACGAGTCGTCCTTTCCAAGCACCCTCAATCAGCGGACTAGGCTCCCAAGTAGTCGCACCGTCGGCTTCTACTTTGCGACGCATGATGATTTCCCTGCCCCCAAGCTCCTTGTACATATGAACAGTCTCCAGTTCATAGCCCAGAACGTCGGCGAAGGTCTTCACCAGTAGCGAAGTGGAGCAGGAAGCGGTAGAAGGGGATGCAGGCGGGACATAAGATATGTCCCAGCCTACGGCATGGGCTTGGAGCATGCACGTGAGAAGACCCATGAATCGATCTGTAGGGAAGAATCCGAGGCCATTTGGATCGTTCCAGGGGAATCCGAGGAGAGGTTTAGGACCTGCCGGTACGTCTACCACGACGGGATTGTTTCCGGCTGCAGAATGGAACGTCAAACGAGCAGTGCCCTCTGCGACTCTTTCGATACGAGCAATGCGATACCCAAGGTAACCTAACCCATCGTCTTCTCCGTTCAAGGACGGACTTCCGAGTGGACCAAGTCCAGCATCCTCTGTTTGTTTCGACAGCATTGCCCATGCCACGAACGGAGCTGCGATCAGCCCGGGATGGACGGTGAGCATAAGCCGAGCAAGCAGCGCAGGAGAGATCGTGCTAGGCGGAGGGAATGTCGCCAACAAGGCTCTGAGCTTCTCCAACGAGGTCTGTGGGAAAGCTTGTAGAACCGACTTGGCCGCTCCATCGACAATATTTTCGGCCTCGCTAGCGTACTGGGTAGATAGCATAATATCACGTAGCTTTTGATACAGCTCAGTTTCTGTGGGATCCGCTTTCGACTGAGAAGGTCTCTGTAACGAGAGCATGGACCCTATTGGGTCGATGAAGCGAGCTTGGAACCGACTCCGGAATGGTGGATCTATCGGGTATCCTGGGTACGGAGGTACCGGAGCAGCTATCGCGAATACCCTGAAATTCTGGTGAGCAGGGATGAATCTCTTCCCTGACTTCACGTCGGCCGAGGATGCGTCTAAAAGCGCGAAGCGTTGGGGATGCATGATATGAGTACCGTCGTCTAAATTCCTGCAATCCTTTCAGTACAATCAACCGTATGACCGGAGAAAACACTGACATCTCCCGGTTCTCCAATAGATTATTGAGCAGCTATTGCGATGTCAGTCATGTCTTTGGGAAGTTCAGCTTCATCGAAATGATGCTTACAGGCATGATACCTCTCTCGGCTTTCTCTATGCCTTCGATAATCAAGATGCGGCCGTTCTTGACGGCTCGGACAGCCGCACTATCGACGTATACGAGGTTACCACCGTGTCTGAGTTCTCTACCCTGCTTCAACTCGGTTTCCCCCACATCGCGATGCAGAGCAATATACTCGTACTCCATATTTGTGATACTTGATCGCTCTGTTGAGTACATGTCAAACAGGGGCGAGGGAAAACATACCTGCAGAATGTCATCGCGAGTCTACGGGCATATGGGCCAGGTTGAGACAGCAAGAAAACATCCTGACCAAGGACAAACTTCTGTAGTATGAAGTATAAGTTACTCGCAGTCACCGAGTCCCGGGCATCTAATTGTGCATCCTCATTATGGGGTAGTCTGCTGGGTGTCAGAGCCTCGTGAATGGGGAAGTTGACATCTCCCAACTTGAGGGTACCAATCTGAGCAGGACGTCGCGACAGCTCATGCAGCAATTGAGAGAGCCGCCTCTGCGCCATTGGTAAGGTATGAGAAGCTGGGAGATATACATTGTCACATTCAGGATACTTATCCTCGGGCACAAGCGTTGTGGCCGACGGTGATGATTCTCTGGCTTTCAGACGCGCGTTTCCAGCCATGCAAAGAAGCCGGATTGCCGGAATACATCACGTGCACGTGTTGTTGACGCGTCGCATCACGCGTGTCCACTGTGCAGTGGACTGCCATCTCCGAGTCGCAGCTGATCACGAACTTCTCCTTGTGTATGATACTATGAACTCGTCCAGTTGGGTAGAAGAAAGCAAATCGTAAGTTGAGGCCTCACCGGTCACCGGTCACTGGTCACAGCTTGCAGATCATACTCATGGAACGTCGCCTCAGGCATACTCCCTAACCGCCCCTCAGCCTGAACGTGCTGCAGCACCGTTATCTCCGCGTCCCGTCGCCGACTTCCTCGCCGTATACGGTGCGTAACTATCCTCGATTGTTGTTCGACCGACGTGTGCCATGCGTTGTTTGCACTTGTATGGCAAAAGCTTCGTTCCTGAGCGTTTGTAGTTGACAAAACCAGGACGATTTAGTTCTTCCAATCTACTCTCTCAATGTATTTATCATCAGGACACAACAGGGTCGATCGAGCATCATGCATGATCAAGACACGATGAGACTGACAGACTTTCCCCTGGAACTTCTTTACATGATCGAAGAAGCGATTCCCTTGACCGACCTCCGGACACACGTTTGTTTCTACAAAGCATCTCCGAGGTTCGCGCAGTTATACGGAAACGATGCCCAACAACAAACCTTTTGGGAAAATGCCTGTATATCCGTGGGTATAGGCCAACCCTTTGATTTTGGGTATCGAACGGATTGGAAGCAAGTTGCTTTCACGTGCATTGAACAAGACGGGTGGTGTTCGCATCCCGAATGTGGTGTCACCCGTTTGGAATGGAACGGTACGTGCATAGGGTGTTCTGCGGTGATCGGGTGCTGATCAAAGCAATGGTCCCATAGCGGAGCAGATGAAGAAGATGAACTTGCCCAAGTTGTCTTTGGCGTCCGTTTGTAACGCTGCCAGATCCGTAATCAGGCAGAGTGACGCGCCTGATCTTGTCATTAGTCCACTCTTTAAATATGTTTCCTTTCACTACCTAGCGTCAAAGAAGACGCTCTGCTGGACTATCGTGATGGGAGTGTCAGGGATGAAGAGAATCTCGCAAGACTCCTTCATGCCCACCCCATTGCTTCCCGGAGCTTTGCAGTATTCCCTGTGATGGAAATTGTTACGATTCTACAAACTGCGGGCGGTGCCATCGAAATCAAAAACCAGAGTGGCATTACGGTTTACGATTTCATGGGGTATATTCACGAGCGGTAGGTCATTTGCAGTGCTAGTCTATATTCGAAGCTCCCTCCATACTGATCTATACCGCAGCTTGGATCAAGACTTGACTATGGCAAGACTTTGCGAAGACCTAGACCCCCACTACTGGAAGATCGCACTCGGGGAATTATCTTCGATAGCCATCACCCGAGCATTTTTCAGGCTCGTCACTTACCGCCATTTCCTATATTACTTGTGAGTGTGAACACCTCAAGCTAACCTCTCGTGACATCAGTTGATGTAGCCTACCAGTCGTCTCGATGGCTTCAACTATGCGGAATGGTGGCCTTATCATGATGAAGAAAGTCTCATGGGCCCTGCCCTAAGCATGGAAACCCGTGTAGCTCGCATCACGCGTCCGGCAGAAAACCGCTATGATGATGAAACTATTGCCACGCACGAAGGATGATATACGGCAAGAGGTTTGGATGAGGCATTTATCCTTGATGTCGCCATCTCGAAGTTACATCCTCACTATGACTCCCATTGCACCGTTGTTCTCACTAGTGACAATTCATCTCGTCGGTTGCTGGACTTCCGAGTGCTGTCATCGTTTCATTGTCCGGAGAGTACAACAGACACCGCAGAGCATTGGAGGCCCTATGATAGCAACCTTCGGCTTATCACGACCTTGGACCTCAGACCTCAGGAATCGCAAACCAAACTGAAGTCATCCTCAAAGCATTGGTGAACGTGAACGTTAACAATCACTACTTGAGCGAATAAAACACTGCTCTCTGTACTCCATCGACGGACATCCTTCGTGAGCTCATCAATTTGAGGTATATCATCTACCACAAAGTTCTTCCCTTGTTCTATAGACTTACGACTTACAAACTCAACAACATCGTTGTCACGGTATGTCAGTGGCAATGACTCCGCAGATTGCTGGAAAGCATCAGCTCAACAAACTAAACATGACAAACAACCGCTCTACACTCAGACAGTACTTGAACCCGGGAGACAAGAGAGGGCGGAATTGGAGAATCCGACTGGAGGGAAGACTTCAAACTGGTAGAGATATTATGACGACATACCGATATTAGTAATTCGTCATTTCTGTTACGTAAAGGAAGACAACCCGCTTTGGGCAGTCGAGGACATGGTAACTATCCTTGTCCGTCGAAGTATCTCCCGCAGAGTTAATCTAAACTCTTCCTCTCTAACCATCATCTTCATAACCTGTCTATGTTCTGATGTGCACCGAGGATACCCTTCAGCATCAATTTGACAATCTAGTAATACCTCGATCATAGCTTTCCCACTACAGAACAAAGCAGTGTGTACCTTACAACCATGCCACCGTCTGCAGCCCCAAAGACCGTGAAACGTGCCTCCAGTTCCGCCGCCACACCCACTCGTAGGCTAGAGGATGAAGAGCTAAAGCCGTATGTGATCAAGGGTGACTTGGGCAAAGGAAGCTTCGCGACTGTCTATCGAGGTGTCAACGAGGTACGCTGCTTGACCATGATTTGATTATAGATATTCCAACCGGCATCCTGTTAGCAAACTGGAGTGGAAGTGGCCATCAAGACTGTGAACAGGAGTAGTCTGACCGAGAAGCTTCTGCACAACCTCCAGGGCGAAATCGAAATCCTCAAGTCACTATCTCATAGACATATCACGCGGCTCTTGGATATCGTGGTATGTTATACATACAAAATGTACAAATGTCATCTCACGCGAGTGATACCTAGTATGCGGAACGGAATATTTACTTGATCATAGAGTATTGCTCGGGGGGAGATCTCGCCAATTATCTCAAGAAACGAGGGCGTGTTGAGGGACTGGAATATATTCCGTCAGAAGGCGCCGCCCCAACGTACTACCCAAACCCTCGGACAGGCGGCCTTCACGAGACCGTTGTACGCAGCTTCCTCCGACAACTCGGTACGTAACAAGTTTCTCTCGTCACCTACCTTGCAATTCATCTTCGTTTAGCTCGCGCGTTGAAGTTCATGAGAGATAAGAACCTCATTCATCGCGACATCAAGCCTCAGGTGAGCGAACATGCCAAAAAGAGTACTCATGCAGCGTCTCAATGCGTATGCACATTCAGAATCTATTGTTGAAGCCAGCTGCACCAGATGACTTGGCAAGAGGACACCCATTAGGTGTCCCTGTGCTCAAGGTGGCCGACTTTGGCTTTGCGCGTAACCTCCCTTCGGCGATGCTTGCGGAAACTCTCTGTGGCTCCCCGTAAGCATAACTCTTTCTCTTGAGCTTCCTCGGATGGTAACTAAAGATCTCCACAAAGACTATATATGGCCCCGGAGATCTTGCGGTATGAGAAGTACGATGCCAAAGCGGACTTATGGTCCGTGGGTGCAGTCCTATATGAGATTTGCACTGGGAAGCCGCCATTCCGGGCGCAGAACCACATCGAACTTCTCAAGAAGATTGACAACTCCAAAGGTATCAAGTTCCCCGACGAGGACCCCTCGTTTGTCGCTCGTCAGAAAGCGGAAACTGGGGAAGAGCCGAAGCCTGTGCCGGAAGACATCAAAGCGTGTATCCGGGCATTGTTGAAGCGATTGCCAGTGGAGAGGATGACGTTTGAGCAGTTCTTCAAGTGCGAAGCGATGGTTAACTCTAGGTTCCCGAGACCACAGCCTGTTCAACCTCCTGAAGAGGAGGAGCCTATCACTTCGGCTGATATGACAACTCCGGAACATCACAAGGTCATCCCGCCTGAGGTTTTGGATCCTAAGGCTATGATTCCTCCCAGCAAGTTCAATTTCAGGCGGCGAGAGATTATCCATGGAGCAGACGGCTCCAAGGAGAAGTGAGTTAGGAATGTCGCTGACGGACTATTTGTACTCATGTTCCATAGTGTCACGCTGAACGGCGGAACTGGTGAGGTAGCGTCGCCGACGCCTCCCCGGCAGTTCTCTCAGCCAAGTTCGAAACCTGCGTCGGGCGATAGTTCACTCGTCCCTGGTGAGACGGATGAAGATGGCTTGCTACGGCGAGAATACGTCCTTGTGGATGACAAGCGTGCAGTTGAGATAAACCGTGCAGTTGACGGTACGTTCCCATTGACCCCTTCTCTCCGTGAATCGATATTTGACATCTGATCCGTCTTGACAGAGATCCACGCTGCCCGACGAAAGCCTCTCCGAGAACGCAAGACGACGTTATCCCCTTTGAACGATGGTCAAGGGATGCCGAATCCCACCACATTCCCAACATTAGACTCACCAGATCGAACGTCACCCATAAGCTTCCCCCCACCTCCCGTCCAAGCAGCTCCGCCACTGTCCTCATCTCCGTCGAGTGTTGGCTCACGCATGTCAAACCCGCTCACTCGGGCGTTGAACCTAGCGTCGAAGAAACTGTTTGGGTCGAGTAGTAATGCCCGTTCATCGCCTTACTATCGCGAGTATACATCATCGTCGCCGAGGAGACAGCAGATCATCACTTCGAGAGGGATTGGCCTTGGTTTGGACGTCGATGGGACTAGGGACCCTGCTGAGGACGAGCTGCTTGCCTCGCTGGAGGAGCTGGCGCAGAAGACAGAGGTATTGACACATTGGGCGGATGAGATGTTTGAGAATATCAACAAAGCTTTCCCATACAGTGGGTTCTTTCTACAATGCTCTTGCCACGCCTTGAAAACAGTGCTCACGTCAATGTCTTCATTGCTATCAGAACCCCTCCCAGACCCGGCAAAGTTCACGCCTCGCGAGGGCGAGACTGAGCGAGCCGCGGCCAAGAGGAAGACCCAGGAGAACAGGGCAGCGTACGATGCCATGACTTGCGTTGCTCTGTATATTCTCTTGATGACTTTTGCCCAACGGGGGATCGACAAGCTCCGGAATTTCCATGAACATCTGCAGATGCGCGATCCGGATGGTGAATTCGAAGTGAGCGAAGGGTTCGATGAAGGTACGTTCTTGTAACTTCCCCCTTTGATTCGACTGTGAAACTAACTCGGGCGGGTCTGCTTCATCTCGGATTTTATAGCTTTGACGTGGTTCAAGGATCAGTTCATCAAGTGCCATGAAAGAGCAGCTTTGGTGAAGACTTGGCTTCCCGCGCAATACTCTGGTCCACCGGCGTTCCTCGATCAGCTCGTATACGACCGAGCGCTGCAGCTTGTGAGTACAGTACATTCCCATCATTGATCTTTCAAGGTTGCCTGTGCTGAGGCATCTGATGCCGGCTCTGTAGAGTAAGATAGCTGCCCGCAAGGAATTACTTGATCAAGCGAATAGCCCAGACGAATGTGAGAAGTTGTATGAAGAGTCGTTGTGGTGTTTATATGCACTTCAAGACGATCTCCTACAAACCGATAATCCATTCACGGAGGAAGACCGCGCCATGATCTCCACATGTGGGTGCATATCCTGTCACCATGATTCCCCACACTGACTCGGGCCGTTTGTCGGATCGTAAACACAGGGATCAAGCGCACGAAACTGCGACTGGTAAGATGTCGAGTCCGAATGGGCATGAGCGACCGAGATCGATTACGAGATGCTCGGTTGGATAAGAACTTGGATGATGTTCCTAGAGATCCTCCGCCATGGGAAGTGCCTGTGCTGGAACAGCAGGGCTCGGTGCCTCCTTCGCCTACCGCTCAACGGTCATGATGTTGTCACACGTAGACCGGTCTGTGATATCCTCCATGCCTTTTTATCCTTGCCCTTGCTTTCATATCCCTGCCTTATTGCTTTCTCTTCTGCCTCTCGGTCGATTGTACAGTTACTCCAATCACGAATCCTTTCTCATCAGCCATCATCGTGTCTATCCTCTACAATTGTATCATCACTATCCGGACATGCTGTCTTCGCTCTCTCTTTCCTCTTCACTATTATATATCTATTCTTCCGACTCATCCTCTTGCAGATGAATTGTATCATTTGCTCGGCACATCGGATCCTCCTCACTATTTGATCTCTTTATATCCCGTACTCAGTATTCATTGCCTGTCGTGTTTGGTTGAATACCAAAGTTAAACTGTATGCATGTAGGATGACAAGGCCTCCACGAAACTGCTGCAGGTTTGATACAAGTAATAACATCTGCGATCGGTACAATGATGCTCAATCAATTTACCCCGTTTGTCCATAATCTGGCCGTGCCACGTCAGAATACCGGTAACAATGTAAGTACATATGATCGTCTCAACAATTTGATGCGTGCAAAAGGTACATCTGAGCAATGAGAAAGTTTGTGGGGATATCATAATCAGTCATATAATGGACATTTGGGACCAGTGGTGCTGTCGTATGGCCCGCATTTCAGAGGCAACCCGGGCGCGAGGCGTGAGATGAATTCCGTGGCGACTTGAACTTTCTCGAAGCCGTATTGTTGTGCTTGAGCAATAATATCCTTGGGGAGGAGAGCTTCGACTCGCTTGATCCCGTTACACCCCGTCCCCGCCCCTGGGTCATGGGAGAGTTCGAGAAATTGCAGTCTGAGGTCCGCCAACTGTACCTTCATTGCCGGTGGGATCTCTGGTGGAAGACGCACAGTCTGGGTGGGCCAATCCCCCATGTCATCCAAGCTGATGATAACTTCGTTGAGCCAATTCTCGTACGGTACAACGTTTAGGTCGAAGGTGCCGCAGCTCGAAGCGTAGTGGGGAGCGTTGTAGGGAAGAATCGCGAGGGCAAGTGCCATCATGGGGTCTATGCCGTAGTATCTGTGGCGGACAGGGTGAGCTGTTCCGCTTAGGACGAGCTGCTGCAATTTCGGATGTCGTTTCAAATCGATACGGCGTAGGAAGCCTGGGAAATTTTATGCCGCCGTGAATATTAGTACACACAACCCTGGTTCAATCGCGTACCGTAAACGTCTTCATCCGTTGTGAACATCATGTCATTCAAATGCAGCGACAATCGGCGTAACACCCCACCAGCCCTTGAATTCATTTGCTTGAGGAACCAGATATCGCCATAGCGCGATATTTTGACGGATAGGCTTTCGAGTCTTTCTGTCCATTCGAGGGGAAGATAGAGCCCTTTCTCCTCTGGAGTCGAGTTGGGAATAGCAAGAGAGATAGGCCATAGCATGTTCGTGCAGTCCAGGTTGCTGATGTAAGGGAATCTCTCGAAGAACCCTTGAACGGAACCGAACTCGCGGAAAGAACAATTCTCGAGCTTGAGGTGAGAGATGTTGGTGTAAGCAATGCTTGCGTATGGGTATGAGCGACCATCTCCGTCGAGATCCAGGAAGTTTGAGAAGACCAGTTGCAACACAGGAGGTTCTGATGAAGATTTCACTGCTGTCAAGAAGTCAAAGATAGCATGCAAGAAGGTCTGCGACAATTTGCATAGAGACTCGGCATTTCCCATCCGAGCGTATTCTAGATCCAAGGGTAGTTCGAATATAAGGATGCCATTGTCCTGGGGAACGAGTCGGTTGATCTCTGCAACGCCTCTGGCTATTTGAGCCTTTGTTTCTGTGGCATTGAGCAACTGTCAGCCTTCACCCCGCTCCTTCTCATTACACTGTATCAGTATTTATGCTCACCACTGTTCGCCATCTGGCCCAGAGAGGTGTCCGATTGATCTTTGGTAGATAGGAAGTGAAGGTCGTGAATAGTGAGAAGTTGTAGTGGCTCCATATTTATAGTACCTGCCCGAGAATGAGAATGAATGGGCATTGTCTCGTTTGACCACATCCTTTGGCATTAACAATGTGCCTCTATTTGACGCATGACCCACATCAATAGCACAGGAGAAAGTCAATGAGGCCAAATCCGATGGTCAATGCGTTGTGGTCCATTCTTGACGAACTCTTTGACTGATCACGTGGTGCTCAGCAGGCGGAGCGGCCGTCAACCCATCGATCATGAAGCCACTCGAGCCCAATATCCCATTGTTTGTAGATTGATCCTGTAGATAGTACAAGTAAGCGTGAGAGTCCGAGAAACCAAATGCTGAGAAGTACTAGGTTTTCAATGGCAGAGAAAGATGTTTGCTTTAGGAGGTTCAAAGAGGGCAAATCAACAATAACAACAACCTTCGACTGCGCGGATTCGAATCTGATACTAGGCGGCCACTCACTGGTTATGCACTCGGTATGTCCATCGCCTTACTCTTGAGCCAATGAACACCCGAGGGTCCTCAGGTCCTAGCAAGCCGACACTGCTGGAACGTTTGTACCCACGGCTGCCGTTTTAGACGTCTACCAGAGGGGTGACAATACGGCCACGCAGACACGCAGGTCTCTGTTCAACATTCAACTTCCACCTAACGAAACAAGTACACGCAGTCGAGACACAGACCTCGAGAAAAAGAGACGACAAAATTACGTGCGGACCCAAAGCCTTACCAAACCTAGCATGAGCCATAATACCTTTCCTAGCTGAGGAGAGCAAGATCGACGAGTATCTCGAAACCGTAGTAGACCAGATGATTGAGAAGTCAACGAACACTGTCGCGGGGTGCGCCGCCAGTACTTTCGATGACTCCTCAGCTTCCTCAGCTTTTGAATGTCAAAGGCCTGCAACTCGTGCATATGCTGTTATCGCTGTGTACATAGAGAACAATGAAGTACAAACCAACCCCGCGCCATTTTCAATTTCGTAAATGAAGATGCTATCGCTTCTGGGAGAACTTGTACCTTGTGAGTGTCGCTGTATTGATCGATGCTTAACGGGAGATACACATCATGATATTTGGAGAAAGCGTTTACGGGGCCGTGAAGCAGTGATGCCAAGGTCAGTGGATATTCAGCACGGTCGGTGACTGGCCACGGCGCCACGGCGGCAGCCATTGGCATCAATGACCTCGAATGACCCTGACTTTTTCCACGGCTGCTGGCTTTCCTATATACAGCAATT
>JSYW01001140.1:0-18681 GCA_000787475.1 Lentinus polychrous | reverse complement strand
CAACCTTCTAGACATGATTCGTTTCACCCGTCCCTCACTCCCACCGGGGCCGCGCAGCGCTGCACAGCAGCTTGAGCGTCATACGCAGTACTACCATTACTGAAGCACCATACTCAACGTTAGTGGAACGATCGGGTGTTCATAGCGAGCAGCCTGAGCAGCTGCGGTCCCGGGTGGTCCTCATGACTACCAGTCAGGTCGTCCTGACCGCGAGACGCGTACTCAGGCTACTGACGCGTAGGGTTGCGGGTTGTGGGTTGAGGGTTGATGCCCACTAAACAAAGTCCCAGGAAGAACGCTTTAAAAGGGGGTCCAGTTGACCCCTAAACCCTCAGTTCCAACTCGACAAACATCCCCTTTACAACATCTAACATCACCTGCATTGCTCACCAAACCTTCTTCACCATGTCCGACAAAGCTTCTCTTAAATCCACTTCCACCACATCCACCGCTACCACTGCCGTCTCCACGACGCCTACTGTGGTTCAGAATACTGGTAAGTATCGTCCCACTGTGGTGTCACAAGGGGGAGTTACTGACGCGACCCCGCAGGCTCTGACGGAAAGCAGAAGCAGAAGACGCCTTCGCCTACGCCGTCACCCAAACTCGACGACTCTGCGTCGACCTTTGCCAAAGAATCGAAGAAGCAGGGCTGGTCTGCTCCCACCGCGACCAAGCCATCCTTTGGCTGAGGTACATAGTCCCTGAAATACCCACCGTCAATGCTGTACTGATGTACAATGTTCCTTATAGACCACTGAACAATATCAAGTCTTGAAGAAATATATGTTATACACATAACCAAACATTCGTCCCCGCACCTTCTAAACTTATTCAGCTACATGAAATCTTCTTCCAACTCTCTCACCGACTTGTTCTTGCGTTCTTCGATGTCTTCCTCCAACGCCTCGCCGCTAAACAACGAGTCGTAGGATCGTGCCACCTTTTCGGCTTCCCTTTGCTTTGCCAATTCTGCGTCTGCCTTTTTCTGGAGTAGTTTTATTCGTCAGTTATCAATGTATGTAA
This sequence comes from Lentinus polychrous, assembly GCA_000787475.1. NCBI lineage: Eukaryota > Fungi > Basidiomycota > Agaricomycetes > Polyporales > Polyporaceae > Lentinus > Lentinus polychrous. Next base: position 17,655 of record JSYW01001140.1, on the reverse strand, counting down.
AAATGGAAGGGGAACGATGAATTAGAAATGACTGGCTTGACTGTTTACCTTTGCTGCAGCGACTGCACGACGAACAGCATTCTCCTTCTTGATGCGCTCAATGCGTTCAGCCTCGTGGTCGACTTGTCGCTCAACCTTTGATTTGTTGAGACGGTTGACGATGGTATTGTCCCGCTTCACAACGTAAACTGTTGATACAGTGAGTCACAGAGCCACCAGAATCTATATTAGAACGACTTGCCCCGTTTCACCTATCATCAAAGAAGTATAGAAAGTTTAGCGCGAGGTCACCAGTCTCCGGATTCCTCTCGGACGTACCTTCTTGTCGCTGTGGAAGGACACTTGACCAACGGCCATGTCCCCCGTTTTCTGAAGATTTTCCGGGTCGGACATCGGTATTCTGCTAATAGTTACAACTTACCTTCAGGTTATCAGCGGGTGTGTAGATGATCGTCAAATTGTCCTTCTTGTTTCCTGTCCATCTGAAACTGTCACCCATTCGCCGTTCCCACCAAAGACCGGACGCCGCAACGGCGTAAGCTATTATAGTCTGTGCTGCTCACCTTCGATGGAGTTAGCTTTGACAAGCTGGGCACAGTCTACGAGTAGTGGTTCAGGTATGTTATCCCAAGTCATGCCTTCAGGCATTCGCAAGTAGACATGTGCGGATGATAGTTTGTCGACGTGAAACCAGACGTCTTGAGGCCATGCGTATTTGATCAGGTCCTCGTCTATTGCGTAGAGATATTGCAAATATAGCAATGAGTGGAAGGGAACCAAGGCTCGTACTCTCGTATTTGTCCTTGCCCATGTAAAGCGTAGCAGGAGGATCGATCGCTGAGAATATTGCATTGTGAGATATAGAACTTTGCTACAGTATGTCGCATTTACCAGTCGACGTAAAGAAGAGAACCATGTTGTAGGACAGATAGCACAAGAAAGCAGGGGAGGGAGTACAGGAAAGATACGTAAGTCAGCAATGGTCTCGAATCTCGAATCCCGATCACAGTAGGTTTCTGTTTGTTCTTGTATGGCAAACGCTTTGGAATATAACAGAGACAAACAAATCATCTGTATTTACGGACGACGGAGGTTGACGCGTTGACGCGTGACGGGCACTCGCTTCACGCGGAACTTCGGCACAAAACCTGCACTCAGTGAGTCAGAGTGTCAAGTCGAAAGTCGTTTGGGAGTGTGGCGGGAGTGTGGTAACCTTTGAATTAGAGGATAATAAACTAACAGCGAAACGCAAAGTATATCTATTGCAGAATAAGTAAATGGCGAATCATATTCGCAGTCGGGTGAAGATATCTTCCTCTGGCGGAGGAAGTGCACTGGTGCCATCGGATTGGAAGAAGTCATCTATTGTGAGAGGTCGTAGCTCGAACTTCTGTAGTATGGCGTCAGTGATGGTTATTTCGGTCTAAGATTTTCATGGTATCTACCTCATCTTGTGCCTTCTCCAATAGTTCGGGGCGGTCACCCGCTTGCCGCATGAATTCACGCATGGGAACCATGGCAGCATTCCGACATAACTCTTTCAGGTCACTACCGGACATACCTTCCGTTCTCTCAGCAAGAGTCTGGAAGGGGAAATCTGGCTCAAGCTTTGTATCTTTTAGCATCTAATGATATGTGAGATGGTGAACGGTCGCGGGAGGAGGAAGAGTAGGAATGACGCACAAGCTTCAGTATCTTGAACCGTTGCTCCTCCGAGGGCAAGCCTACAGAGAAGCGTTTCGGCATCCGTCTTAGGATGGCGGCATCAATGTCATTTGGTCTGTTCGTCGCTCCAAGAACGAGTATTCGGTCATGACTTGATAGTAGCCCGTCCCACAACCTGCGAGAGGGTAAGTACATAAGCAATAGCACAAGCAAATATATTTGGTACGTACGTCATAAATTCAGCCTTCATCATCCCAGTCACTTCATGGTCGCCCTTCGTCCTCTCTCGCAGAAATGAGTCAATCTCATCAATAAACACAATGCAAGGTTGTGCTTTCCGCGCCAGGGAAAACAATCCCGCTACGAGCTTGTTCGACTCTCCATACCACTTATTCGTGAGTACGGAGGCAGCGATGTTGATGAATGTCGCGCCGGATTCTTTGGCGAGAGCCTTTGCCAGCATGGTCTTGCCGCAACCTGGTGGACCAAACAGGAGGACACCTTTCGGCGCGCCAAGGAGTGTAGAAGCAGAGAAGAGATGTGGGTAAAGCAAGGGGTATATGACGGACTCCCGAAGAGAGTTGACAATTGGATCCAAGCCACCAATATCTATACGCGCTACATTGAGGACAAACTCCAGGAGCATATGAGGTGTTTGCGCACCTTCGAACCCAACATCAATATCATCCGGATGAATGATCTCTGAGGCGATCTGTCCTATATGGTGACATCGCGAGTCAGCGAGATATAATGCATGCGACATCGATAGTGTGCAACTCACGTTCGTACTCGTCAAGTTTGAGGTTCTTGTGGCCGAGTTTCTCCAGAGCTTTGAGACTCTTTGCCTTTACCTCCTTCTTTTCACCTGGCATCATTACCCACTGTAAAAGAGGTATCGCGTGAGCCATGCCTCCATGCCACCGTATGCAACCCGAATATGTACTTACTCGTACAGTATAATACAGTGCTGCCTTGCGAATTGAAATGAGCACTCATGCGGACAAAGAGGTTAAGCAACACGCACTTGTGAGGCAATAAACAGTGCGACTGCAAGAGAAGCAGACGTTCAGTTCAATACAACGTTATGTTGGGCAATAATACACATACCGTCGACGATCGCCCGCTTCGTACTCGGCGAGACGGCCATGGCGTACACCGGAATCTACCTGAAGGCGAGAAGTCTGGTTTCCTGTAGCAGGGCTTGTCTGCACACTACACACTCTGACTTGAGACTTGAGAACTCCGCTACGGAAGGAGAGATTAGTATGGTAGAGAGAAAGGTGAGAAGCTCGTGAAAGTGGGCGCATGTGCTTTAGACGCCCGCATGACACACTGATCGAATTCCTCTCCTTCATCTCATACGCCGACATTCACTTGCTTATCAGAGATACCTCTCAACTCTCATGCTCCAGCGAGGAGAGACTCAGTACGCAGCGGGTCTCATACCGAAATATACCACAAGGCTCACATACTACCGTATGGGCTATTGGAATACCGTTATTTCCGATCCGTGAGACTAATCGAAGCATGCCTCTATTGTTCAAGTTTCAACAATAACAACGGTGGCTGAGGCCTGAGGCCGGCTGAGGCTCTGAATCTGGGTATCTCTTCTTCACTATAAACTGGGATAAAGCCTTTGGAAGGACTTCCATCAGTCCCTATTCCAACCTATCACCCATGTCAACAGCAATGGATCTGTTATGGCTTCTCTGTAGCCTCATACTGGCACTCATTGTCGTATGTCTTGGAGGGTTCGCGTACCTGGCCTTCGTGCTTCCGCGGAACAACCCCCTAAGGAAGTTGCCGGGCCCTCCGAGTCGTAGGTTATTCGACCACAGCCATATGAACCTGACTATCGAGTGAGTCTCATTGATTCTCGTCTGGGTGCTCATTAATGTCTCTCCAGCCCAGTGCGTTCACCGCGAGCCCATGAATTCTTTGTAAAGCACTACGGTAGACAGGTTCACATACGCGGTCCCTTGCCAGTATGTATTGGCGATACAGGTTCTTGAATTCATCGTGCTGACCATTGTGGTTAGTGGGACGATCGTCTACTCACGTTAGACCCTGTCTCAATTGCGCATGTACTCAAGAATACGAATACATACGAGAAACCATGGCAAGCGCGATCTCTTATTGAAAGTCTCATTGGGTGTGGTATGCTAGCAGCCGAAGGCCAAGTGCACAAACGCCAGAGGCGGGTAGCCACTCCTGCGTTCTCTATACAAAACCTGCGCAACCTGGAACCACTTGTATTCAACAAAGGCGTAACATTGAAGGAGAAATGGATGCAATTGCTGAAGGAAGCGGGTAACCCTGCTGACGGCTTACGTTTCGATGTATGCGACTGGGTCAGTCGTGCAACGTTCGACGTGATTGGTTCCGCAGGTATGTGCGCTCTACTGTTACGGTATCGAAGTGTATTGAGCAACTCGCAGGCTTCGATTACCAGTTCAATGCAATTGAGAATGGTGATAACGAGCTGCTTCGCGCGTACAAGGACATGTTCGAGATTGCAGTTTCTCAACAAACCAACGGTTTGAAGGCTGCATTCATAGTCTACGTTCCATATCATGATATTCTCTTCGTAAGTTCCGATTTCATTACTCGTGGTATGAACTAATACTCTCTTCTAAAGCCGGATGATGCAACTCGCACCGTGAGGCGTTGTCGGGCTGTCATAGAACGAGTGGCAGGTCAATTGATCCAGGAGAAGAAGAGGAAATTGACGGAAGCTGAGAAGAGCGGGTCTGTATTCCAAGGCAAAGATTTGCTCACCCTTCTGCGTGCGTGATCGTCCTCCTCTTATGTCAATATTATCCCTGACTTAAGGAATATAGTAAAATCCAACATGGCGGCGGATCTGCCGCCATCTCAACGAATTTCCGATGAAGATATTCTGAACAACATCAATACCTTCATGTTTGCAGGTACTGATACGACATCCTTGTCCATTACCTGGACGCTACTCCTACTGGCAATGTATCCGGACCTTCAGACGAAGCTCCGTGCGGAATGTCACACCATCATGCCATGCACCCCACTCCAATCTCTGACAGAAGAGGAAGTACAATCACTCTATTCTCAAGTAGCAGACCTGCCCTATCTCGATAAGGTCGTCAAGGAAAGTCTGAGGCTAATCCCGCCATTGCATTCGAGCATCAGGGTCGCAACCAAAGATGATATTCTCCCGACGAGCAGTCCAATAAAGCGGACGATGAGCGATGGGTCCATCGTTGAGGAAGAAGCGATCGTTACAGTACCGAAGGGAAGCTTTGTCCATGTTGCTGTGGAGGCGTTCAACATGGACAAGGAAGTTTGGGGTGAAGATGCTTGGTCCTTTGTGTAAGCATGCATCTCTTGCAATTCTTCCGTTACGAGATTCTCTTACACGTACTCCTAACGTAGACCTGACCGATGGGATAACCTCCCAGAAGCCGTAAAGTCTCAGCCTGGCATATACGCTAACTTGATGACGTTTTCCGCTGGACCGAGAGTAAGCCTCTCCTCTACATGCACACTGTTGTGTCTAAACGTATCACCCCAATCTAGGCATGTATTGGGATGCGCTTCTCCATCATCGAAATGAAGAGTTTCCTCTTCATCCTCCTCGCTAACTTCGTATTCTCCCAGACAGATGAAAAAATCGGCAAAGCCAACGTGTGAGTTGCGACTTTTCATGTTTTTTTTTCATAACATATTGAGCTCGACTGCTTGATTCATAGTGTTCTGACCCGACCGTACGTCATGGGCAAACATCGAGAAGGGAGTCAATGTCCGCTCATGGTGAAGCCATATGTTCCGGAGGAGACATCGTAACTGGTGGTTACCTGCAGTTGACGGAGACTATTAATCGAATTGGTACATCTCAGTCCTTGGACTGTCTGGTCATCTTACACGCAGAATGCAGCGTTGTGTGCTGCTATTGATTTGATTCTGACGATAGCTTGTCGCGATGACGGGTTGGACCTGCTCCATGTATTGGTACTCTCAGACTGACGATGTTTACATGCTCTGTCTGATTATTTAATACTGCTTCCCAGTGACCAGCTCGAACTTCAGAAGGTCGCCGTGAACAATCTCCTCTCTTTTCGCTACCAACTCCTCTGGGTCCCATTTAGCACTTAATAACCGTCCGCCCAACCAATGCAGCCCTTTGGAATTCTTCGTCAACCATACACAGAAGGAACCGCACAATTCAAGATCGTCTACCAAATCTGTTGGATGAACAAACATCAGATACCGCAATACAAACCAAACATTGACACTGACACTTCATGAATTCATCTGGTGCCGTCTCTTTCGCCATATCCGTTTCTACTGACCCTGGATGAACGGCCACAGCAAATAGGCCACTACCCTGCCCAAACTGCTCCGCCAAATGTTCCACAATCCTTACTTGCGCCATTTTGCTGATGCAATACTTCGAGTTTGCTATGATCCCCCGTCTGATACATGCGCCGAGAGACCCCACACAGATGAACGACTTTGCCGAACCTTCCGGCGAATCGAGGAGAATGGGGACGAAGTAATGTGCGGTATGGTATGTCCCCAGCGTGTTCACCCCGAACACGTTGGCCCACTCCCCGTCTTCGGGATCACCCTCTGTGAGTTTGAGCTCTACCTTCCCAGACCAGCCGCTATTGAGGACGACGGCGTCGAGTCGGGAGGAGGGAAGCACGGATTTGGCAAAGCCTGCAAGCTGTTTCACAGACGGGGCGGAAGTGATGTCGCAGGGGTGGACATGGATAGTGATGGAGGGGGATAAGGTCTGAACCGTCTCTGCGACAGAGTTGAGCTGCTCTATGTTTCGACCTGCAAGGATGAGGAGGCTCGCGCCGGCTTTGACGTACGCGGCTGCAATCCCCGCGCCGATGCCTCGTGAGGCACCAATAACACAGACATGGAATGGCTGTGGGAGTTGGTTTGTAGAAGGATCGAGTACGAGACCTGGTTTGCTGTGTAGTGTTGGGGTGAAGTGGTCAACTGTGACGACGCGAGGATCCATCTTGGTGACAGACAGGGCGCGTTCCCGACCAATATATGATAATATGAACTTCTTAAGGTTCTTATGGTTCTCCGAAAATGACTCAACACCTGGCTTCGATATTGGACGGCACCGAGAGATCAGTAAATCAAAGTTCACTTGGCGTGCAGTCGCGTTCAGTGGAGTTATTCCTGCTTCCTTTTACTAAGGACCACATTGTAAAGCTGATTAGCATAAGCGAGTGCGCCGTTGTCAGCTCGAAGCGAGGTACTTACCAAGGGCCAACGTCAGCAGTCGCAACAAAGTGAATTGGTCTACATAACTATACGGATGCGAGCCCAAAGTAGGTACGTAGGAACTGCATGCGGTAGTACCCGGACGTGGAAGCTGTATAGACATCAGTCATGCCTTGGAGTCGAACCTTGCCAAGCAGGACACGTAGTATAAGAGATCTGAATAATGAAGCATCCATACCACTACATCTCCGGATCCCCAAGCTGGCACAAGGCAAAGCGTTTATTCCTGGCTCGGTAGAGACAGTATCCCCCTGCGAATTGTGTCCTGATGGATTTCACACTTGTTTACTCTTATTTGTAGGTAGTAGATAAGATTAGATCAATGTAACTTCTCAACCGCTGTACTTAGTACTACGTTTCAGCGCCAACATTCAAGTTCGTACCGTCCGGCGTCCATGTTGTCGGTGGGCAGCTTTAAATCATCAAGCACGAATTCAGAGCCAGGAACCGCCGGCGCAGCGGCCTTTTCGAGTGGAATATGTATTCGAAATTTTAATAAAGACTATGTAGCAAAACATGACAGGATTAATCATTAAGTTCGTGAACGCATAGACGCCTGTAATAGAACTACATGTGATCGAATCAGTTTCCCGATCGCTGCGCTTGTCCAGTCCTGCCGCCTGCCACAACCCTGCTTTAAACATCGTGCTTCACCCAACGCCTTTTGTATCGTTAGGTTTAGTTTACACATTCATTTACCTGTATCATGGATGCTAGACTCCGCCGTGTCAACAAAGAAATCGCAGGTTTGTTCAAATCCTCTCAAATATGTACCAAGGCATACTAATATTGTATACAGACTGCAAGAATGACAAAACATCGAAGATCGCAATCGAGCTTATCGACGACAACCCATTCCATCTAAAGGGGTCATTTGACGGCCCTGAGGATACTCCGTACGAGGGTGGCCGCTTTGACGTGGTACGCCGCACTTCACCACCATCTCTTAGACGATTGATAGACGAAATCATCTTAGGATATTGTCATCCCAGAATCATACCCCTTTCAACCCGTTAAGATGAAATTCCTCACGAAAGTATACCACCCAAACATCTCCAGTGCATCCGGGGCCATTTGCCTGGACATTCTCAAGGACGCCTGGTCCCCCGTTCTCACCCTCAAGTCGACCTTGATATCTCTCCAGTCTCTTCTGTGTTCCCCGGAACCGAACGATCCGCAGGATGCTGAAGTTGCAAAGCACTACATGACGAGCAAGAGCAGTTTTGAGGAGACGGCAAGGTATTGGACGATGATTTATGCTGGAGGTCCGGGCAAGGATGGTTTGAAAGCGGATAGAGAGGTTGCTATGGCTGGACTCGATAAAGCATATGTCGATAAGTTTGAGGCTATGGGATTCGATAGGAGCAAAGTGGTAGGTCTCTCGCGCCCTCTCCTATTACAATTTGGTTATAACTGTTGGTTGATACGGTACAGATCGACGTTTTGCGACGATTGAACTATCGTGGTGCTAATGTGGCCAAGATTCACGACGATCGTGTCGTTGAGGAGCTCCTCAAGTCATGATACACCATTGCCTTCTGATTGAAAGACAACCCCCTCATTCTGTTCGTCTCACGGACATGTTGTACTCTATGCATTATTCAGACCGAACTCAGACCCGCACTCTTGAATTCTGGAGGACATATGTGCTCCTGTAAATCACCTATGTATCGACGATGTCCCCCCTACGGGCAAAGACTCTCAAAGGACTGCATTCTGCTGCCAAATCCCGGATACCGAGGCTATTATTAGATCTCCGCATCTGTTTTACAGAGTATTACAGCTTAGACTCTACGAACTGCTTCTGAATAGTCGGCAGTGCGACTATGGAACCACCGTCAAGTGCAATTGTTGCCCCATTCACGTATGCACCTGCGCGACTGGCAAGGAACAGAGATGCACCCGCTACGTCCTCAGGACTTCCGATACGGCGAAGGGGGATGCTTGCACGAATAATATCACCAGTCGTTCGAAGGGTATGTGCCATCACTGAATAGAGAGAAGGGATGAGAACTTGCCAGCAACAAGCTGAGTATAACTCACTTTTGCTCTCAAACGGGCCTATGGAGATGGCGTATCTCTTGAGCTAGCAATTCATAAAGGAGATAAGCAGGCGAGGCTTACCGCATGCAAGGGTATTGCTAGTGATGCCTTCCAAACCAAGCCTACCAGCGAAAGCCCGACTGAGCTGATGTAGACCAGCTTTCGAGGCGGAGTAGGCGTAAGTTTCATGGTCAGGTATCGTCAAACCTTCGATGGAACCAATCTACACCGTATTTGGTCGGCCAGGGAATCCGACAAACAACTGACGGAAATGCTTACGTTGATGATGCGGGCAGGATCCTTGTAGACCGCTCCGTCTCGGCCGCCAGCCTGAGCAGCTGCACGGAGCAAAGGAAGACATTTCTGAGTTAGATTGAACACACGTTGTAAATTCAGTGTGAGCAATTTGGTGAATGCTGCGTCCTAAGGGGAAAACATGTCAACCTGCTAATTCCCTCACAAACAGCGCAAACGGTCAGACTGACAGGATAGTCATCAATGGTGTCACCCCATGCGGCACCAGCGTTATTCACGAGGACATGTAGGACCTTCTCCTGAGCGGCTACCGCGTTAACCAGTTTCTCGACCTCGGAAAGTTTCTGCATGTCAGCGGGGATGGGGATGCATTTTCCAGGACCGAGTTCGTTCAGCTCCTTGGCGGTAGCCTCGCAGTCTTTAGCTGAACGCGAGGATATGTAGACCTGTATTGAAATTGATTCAGTGGGGTGAGATATATCTGTTACTTAGGCTCAACAAGACTGTGGTCTATTGCGCCCAACATCATAACCTTGCGAAGGAATATATACCTTAGCTCCATTGCTCACAAAGCCGGTGGCAATCTAAGAAGAGAAGCAGTGTTAACCTCGCTGTACACACGGTCCCGAGAGATCGACACATGTCGTTCTCCGCCGAAAGTCAACTTACCATCTTTCCGATGCCCCGACTGCCGCCAGTGACCAAGACTACCTTCCCGGACACGTCGAACAAGTTGGAGATCTTGAAGGAGCTCATGCTAGCAGTTGGCCCGAGTGGATTGGTGCAATCTCGCAAGAGCAGAGCTGTAGTGTAACCCGTCGTCAATGGGTCAGTTTATAATTGCAGGTCATCTTACCCCACCGATCTAAACTTCGCCTATAACTTCGCCTATAGGCTATGGTGTAGGTCGCCGAAACATACCGGTAGGTACACTTCCCCACCGGCCTCACAATCACGCTGCTCTCGAAGGCGCTTCTCGCGACGCGGACGGTGCAAGGCTCGTTTTGGAAACTGTCGTAAATAGTGATTCAAGCTGGCAGTTCACTGCAAAGTAACAATAGTAAGTACATAACCCTCAACGAGTCCCGGACTCGCTAATGCATCAAAAGAAATAAAAGAAAGATGCATCATGTCAGAAAGAATTATCAATCACGGAACGCCAATAGAGAGCCGGCTCTCGAAGCTGACCTAGAAGCCCTTCGCATCGACTCAACAGCTCTCAGGCTGTTCCTCGCCTGGTATAAGCTCTTCCTTGTGCTACTACGCCTCCTATGCACTTCTGCAGGTACCTCCTTTTCCGCCAATTCCTCTTTCACCTGCTTCAACTCTTCCTCCAAGTTGGCGATACGTTCCTTCTGGTAGTCCACCACACGTCGCAGTGCACTCAGCTCCACCGTCGCCGCCTGCAGCTCCTCCGACTTTCCTTGAAGCTCCTCCTGAACCCTCTGAAGTTTCTGCTCAGCGCACTCGCCATCAGGAGCTGCTTGTGGTTGTGCATGCTCGGATGGTTCTGCGACCTCTTGTGTGGGCTGCAAGGGTGGAAACCAGGGAGTGGGTATGATTTCTTTGTTTGGAATAGTCGTTGTCGTCGATTCCATGGCCGGTGTGTACCATGACCTCGACATTTTCTTGGGCGCGATGCCGCTTCGACTCTCTCCGGGTACATAATCCACCGCAACCCTGTCGGAGATCCATGGCATACTACTCAACTCGACTAGAAACCCTCCAATGCGTGACGTCCACGAGTCGTCAGAGTACCCTTCTTTTGATGAGCACCACTCAGAGGTATGTCCTTGACTGTGCTCGTAGCCGCGACCGGGATTCGCGAATAACGGATATGGGAGGAGTGGCACAGGATGATGACCGTGGGCGTATTTGCACGTCTCAGGGTTAGGACAGACTGATGAGCTCCTCATCGAGGAGCACACCTCTGTCGCTCGTCGATCGTGCAACTGGTTATGCGTCACCGCTCGCGGTAGACGACTCAGCCTGAACGAGTTGACCAGGCTGTCCACTATACTCCTGGACTTCTTCGTTCGATCGCCGGCAGCAGAGGGTGGCGCGCCGATGGCAGCTTCCTCGTCCATTGTACGTTTGTAATTGTAGCCGGTATCGTGCAATCCTAGTGCAGAGTCGTACAAGCCAGGGCGACCGGCGGGGTCGTCGTTGATGTACTTGGAAGAAGAAGATGGGGAGACGGTGGGCATCGTAACGTGGATAGTTGGTGGAATGGCAGGTGGTGCGCCACTGGTAGGTGAGGCGAAGCCGAGAGTAGAGACCCAACTGATGTGGCTTTGCCGAGAAGTCTGATATCGACCTGACCCAGGACTGGTGCGATCCTGCTTAGGAGCGACTTCGGATGGATTTTGGGTCATATTAGCAGTGAAACGAGTTAAGAAAGAAGGGCGATCAGTACGGTGAAGCATGCGCAGCTAGTAGAGTCGCGCCCCGTTGGTAGTAAAAAAGTACGCCTCTTGATACAGGTCTTCTGACACGAAGTCTCAACGAGGTTTCCTCGCCAAAGGTTAATGTACGGCGAGTACATGCTTCTCTGGGTGGCCTCACTTATATCTCGTGATTAACTCCTTACGAGAGCGTGTGAGCAGCGTGCCGTAGAACCTTAATCAATATAGACCTTGGTTTCCCGCCATCCATGAGTATATCGAGACTTCGGCGGAGTCGATAGATCACCTTGGATTGAATGTGATTCGAAGAGACAATGTAATCCTGCGCGCAAATTATCATGTATTCGACTCGCAGCCTGGGATGTGGTACATCAGCAATAACTACCGATGAGCAGCCTAAATAGAAGACAGATATGTGTTCTATAGTATCTTGACCTGCATTCCCAGTACCGCACGGCGCATCTAACATGGCGCATTCCCGAGAGGCAACTTGGAGGCAACTTTCTGAAAGGATAACGCAGCGCTTGGACTTCCTTTAGGCAGCCTTGAATGCGTGGGCAATCGGTAATGTATTCCTGGTATCCGCCGTTCGAGTCAAGTTCACTGGTTTCGCGATGGTAGGACGGCGTTCAGTATGTTATACCAAACCTTGCAATGGCATGCACTGGCATCTACTGGCGTGCATGATCCGTTTTGAGCGCCTGGCCTCGGGTTCATCTCGCTGATCTCAGAGCGTCACTGTCCAATCGGATAACAGGTATCCTCACGGCCGTTGATGCGATCATGTGTAAGCGCCTAGAAGGAAGGTCAGTATGCTTTGGAGCCAGGAGGACTCGGAGGACCTTGCTCCACTACATGTAAGTAACATATTCTCGGACGACGAGTACAAGGTTAGAACTTAGCTGCCCGATTCGACGTCTCTGACTGACATGGATCGGTCTCAATACCTCAATATGCTCGACGCTGTCTGCGATGGCTAATGTAGCTATTGTTGAACGAACCACATGGTCGAAGACACCGAACACATGGAGGAATATCATCTTGTCGCTGCGAAGAGCATTGCCTGATCACTTGATGATACCTATTCCCGTAGGTCCTTTCCCTCGCATGCCTCCCATACGCCAATCCTAAACTGCTGACACGCCTAAAAGATGGTGGTTCTTTTCTTCTTGGAATCCCTCCTGTCAGGAGACTCAGGGCAGCCGAATATTTACTCATCATTTTCTCCTGACCCTGCCGTTCCAAGACAAGCGGAAGCAGCGTATCAAAACGCAGTCATGATATAATATCTGTCTCTTGCTTTCTGCGTCCGTGAAAGTCTCGCAGCTAGTTTCATTGGGTGCTGTGACCTTAATATGATGGTTGCGGTAAGGTACAAACTCTCATACCAAGAAGTTGGGAGGCTCATGTGCCCATGCGACCACAATGGACGAAACGTCGATGGAATGCAGCTTATGTCGTTGCACGACTTGGAGAGCTCTTGTCGCTTTCTATCATTGATGGAAGCATGGGCCAGCCGTATCCCTAGGTCTCATTGGCCGCATCCCTTTCGCCGTCTCAGCATAAATAGGGCCATGGCGAAGGTCGTGGTCCTCAGGTGGATTCATTCCTACCCCCAAAGAACGGACTTGGCCTGCCATCTCTGAGCGACGCCCCCGGCCTTACCCGTCCACGTCCCTCACTATGCGTGCCTTATCCAGTGTCCTTCTGTCTGCTTTGGTTGGCCTTGCAACCGCTGCTACCATTCCTACCCCCGAGGTTGCACATGACAATACCTTGGTCGCAAAGGCGGCAGCGACTGTGACTCAACTGTCCGCCTCCCAACTGTCCGCTCTCGCTCCCTACACTCAGTTCGCTCGAGCTGCGTACTGCGATTCGAATAAAATCACGAACTGGGGATGCGGTGGTAGGTTTCCGAGTCTCTAATTGATTTACCGAACTTATTCCCAGTTGTTTAGAGGCCTGCAAAGCCATTCCTGGATTCCAGCCCACATTGACTGGAGGCGATGGTAACGGCGTCCAGCTATGTTCGTTTGAATTTTTTTCGGGTGCTGCCTAGGTCACTCACGACCACTATGTATAGTCTTCGTAGGATATTGGCCGTCACAGAACTCGGTGGTTGTCGCTCACCAGGGCACCGACCCAACTCAGTTGTAGGTCTCCATTCGCCATTCATATGAGGGTCTACTCATCAGGTCTTAGCCTATCTGTGTTGACGGATGCCAACGTGTTCCAGAAGTCGTTAGATCCTAGGCTGTTCCCTGGCCTGCCTAGCGGCATTGCCGTCCACGGGGGTTTTGCCGATGCCCATGCTGACACGGCTGCAGCAGTCCTTGCTGAAACAAAACGGCTCATCTCTTCCAAGGGTGCCAAGACGGTCACTTTGGTAAGTTCACTGCCTCGTTTCACGACATACTAGTTCTTGACGGTCGCGTTGATAGATTGGTCACTCACTCGGAGGAGCAATTGCTGAACTTGATGCTCTCTTCATGAAACTGAACCTTCCCTCTAACATCCACGTCAAAGCGGTAACCTTCGGTACTCCTCGTGTCGGCAATCCTGCCTTCGCTGCCTTCTTTGATTCCCAAGTGCGTATCGACATCACTCAGTGTCTTGCCTCCAGCGGACTAATCTTCAACCATCTAGGTTCCTGACTTTGAGCGAATCAATAATGAAAGCGATCCCATTCCAATTGTCCCCGGCCGTGGGCTTGGGTTCTCGCACGTACATGGAGAGATTCACATCGTCGCCCCGAATAACGCTGTGGCATGCTCTGGCGACGACGACGCTGATGATGCACAGTGCACTATCAAAACAGTCCCAAATATCTTCGCTGGCAACATCATCGACCATTTGGGCCCTTACCAAGGCATCTACATCGGAACTGTCTTCTGCACATGATTATGCCTTACCTCCATAACATTAAATGTATTTATATCTTGAACTCAATGGGTACGGAGTTGCAAATTACCTTGCTATACGTCGCTGTGTTTTACATACGATTTTCAGATCAACTCCGCTTTTCGAAGGAACCTTGCCGTATGTCGTAAGTCACATGTCGAACTTGACACTTTCCTTTCTTGGACGCAGCTTCTTCAAGTTGAAGTTGGCCAACTCGTTCGTCCTGTTCGTTCACCAACAATTGGCAACAACCAATCCAACTGCAAGCTCCACAACTTGTTTTCAACTTTGGTTCTTGTCGCATCCGTAGGAAGTCTACAACATCAGATTATACGTAGGATTCAACATGGCGCATAAGCGTACAGCGTCGAGTCGCCTCAGTCTACACATTCCTTCCACTCTTACCGTGCAAGATGGGCTGGATACCCAGACGCAGGATTTCACCATTGTTCCTTCCTTCAGCACACCAGATAATGGTCTATCAATATCAGACATATCACTAGCTCAGTCTTCCAGTTTGCCAAGCCTCTCGAGTGCTATGTCGGACATAACATCCTCCACATCCTACTCTTCCAATTCGAGCCATGCATCATCGCCGTTCAGCAGCATTAGGTCTCTCAGCTCCCTATCAAGCATTGAGCATATCCCTCAGCTGTTCGACACGGAAAAGCTCCAGATGCCCTTTTGGCAACCCTCTCTATCCAGCGAACGTTCCCCTTTCGCACATCTCACGCACCGCAGGACGTCAATTGCGGCCAATATTCTGAAGAAGACCCGCCTTAGCCGTATTCTTGATATCGTCCAATACTGGCTTCCGCACTCGAACTGGGACCGAGTTGTCACGATCCTATTCCTCCTGTACTTGTCTATCTTCTTGCGAGCTATTGCTGGAATCGGCGGTCCTGCCCATCACCATCATCTTGCCTGTGCCCATGCCACCGATACTACTGTCCAACAGATCTCTCCTGCAAATGCATCTGAACCTACCTACCGCAATACGTCTGTAGGGCAAATTGGATGGAATTCGAGTACCAGCTCCATCAACATCCTTGATGGTGGTCATCCTCCTGATGTGGCCCAAGTCATCGAAGGATCGAATTCCAACCTTGGTCCTCACTTCCGTATCCCGGTCGACGCCTCTGCCGGCCAACTTCCAGCACACTGATGCCTGACTCTTAGCCTATAATAGCGGATCCGTCTTATCTAGTATCATTGTGATGCCATGCTGCAGTGCAGCTTGGCCAATTTTGTTATGTTATTGTATCGCAATGAATACAGATGTGACCTCTCGTAGGACGTGCGAAGTTATGGGAGAGGATACTTTGGCTGCCAGTGCTAGAAGGTATGTGCCATTACCGTACGCAGAGTGTCAGAGATAGAGAGAAATTCCAAATATATGGTACATACATAGGGTAGAACTAAGGTAAGTGCGCATATGATACAACTAGAACGGTACAGATTTATGGTGTCACAAATATCAGGTTCCTCCTGGCCACTCTACCACCCATTGCGCCAAAACAGTGTGTTCTTGATCATCGTCGTCTTCGAACTTCAGCTTGTACGCCGGTGGCTGTTTGGACCCATGTCCATTCTGTGGATAGAATGAAAACCGATTCACTTCATGTGCATGTCGACTGATTCGAGACCCACCAAATCACTCGGACTCGCGATGACCTCCGCGCGATAGAAACAGCTTGTGTCCGGATATAATGCCATGACTGTAGCACCAGCAGGGAATTCGGGATAGGCGTTAGGGTGCGCCGCACTATCTGGCGGGGCGCTCGGGTCAGGCAGAGGTATGATCGCGCGCAAAGTGGTATTGTAACATCTAATCACAGGTTAGCAAACTAGCAGAAGAGAAGTTGTTAGCATTCAACTTACTGTCCAGGTGCACCGTCGTCTTGTGGTTCAGGATCCTGAACTTCGTATCTGTAGAACGTTGAGGAGAACCAGACTTCAGCGGATGATCTTTCGCACTAACCGATTTTTATCTTGATTGATACATTTCGTTACAACGGCTAGAATCCACTCTTCGTCTTTCCCGCCAGTGACGCTTTCTTTGCCAGACGTCTGAGGAGGGTGAAATGCGACCTTCCGGCCCTCCTGCAATGGAAGCTGCTTCGCAAGTGCTTCCCTGCGAGCCTTTGGATCTCGAGAAAACGGTACTTGCTGGGGACCGACGGAGTTTCTGGGAGGCACTGTTATGGATACCCCGCGAGTTAGACCGTTAACAGCCGCAGCGTTAGGCGGCGTCCCTGTACCAGCGGGTGAAGAACCCCGGGCGCGCTTCTGACGCTTTTCTGGTAGGGCTTGCAATCATCTTTGTCACCTCAAGTAAATTGTGTTGGGATAACCGTAACCTACCGGGTGGCTGTTCCTCTGACGCTTTGCGAAGAGCGATGAGGACGTCAAGACGTTCAATGGCATCTTCAGCAGCCCTATAATGTACGATTAATGGTTGGTATAGTCAAGAGGTAGAATCTGATCACTTGGCTTCTCTCTCAGCTGTCGCCCTGATTTCGTTGAGTCCAATGTTGAGCTTCTTGTAATTACTCCGCACGCTCTCGAAGCCTTCCGCAGGGAGCGTATCATCGGTAGGCCAAGCCGACAGCAATCTGTTTACTCGTCCGATGGCATCGCTATTCTGTTGGTTAGCACAGAGCTGCGCCAGGTTAGTTAGTGAAGTCGCCGCATGTGTCCAATATTCAACCTCTTTCAAATGTTCAAGTCGTTCACATGTGAGCATAGCGTGAGGGTGTGGACGTTCGCCACCTACCCTCGGACGTAGCTGGACGCTTGGATACACCTCTCCTACTAGCCATCGGGGGATCTTCGTCGCTGTAGACAGCTTAAGCAAGTGCTTGTACCTTGCGTCGAAGGATTGCCTGAGTCGATTGAACCACAAAGCTCAAAGAGAAGCTTGAATCACGCCGCAATTGGCGCCGCACTTGTGATGCCACCTGCCATACGTGGCTATGTAGCATCGTCGCGGATGCAAATCCATGATTCGCTGCATCGGTCGTTGGACGTCGTTCAAACTCAAACTTCAGATCTTCAGAGCTGGAAGCTGGAGGGGTTATAAGGACCCCTGAGAATACCCTAT
>JSYW01001139.1:0-13189 GCA_000787475.1 Lentinus polychrous | reverse complement strand
ATTTGCAACATTACTGATGTGTGTAAGTTGTGTCTGCTTTGCTCGTAGTGCGGAGAATTTCGGCATGTTTGGAGTCCCGCATTCTTTCATCACCCACATAATTGTCCTCAGATGGTCATCGGAAAGTCGCAAACGTGGTAAGTTGTCCAACAGGTCAAGCAAGAACATCTAACGTGTAGCGATACTGTCAGAATGTTCTGGAGAGATGCAGGTAGGTTCAACTGACCGTCTTTGATGGATAGGGAGCCCATTGCGCATTGCCAACCTCCTCATGACTATCTATGGCTGCGTAGCCACATACAGTGTTCTCCACATCCTCAAAATCTGAATCTGACTCTTCACTGCTCTCATCAGACAGACCTTGCATCCAGAATCAAAGTAAGTAGGGAGATTTTTTACGGTTACAATTGATAGGAACCAACCGTTTAGATGCATGGACCTCATGACACCCGTAATAGTGGGATCATCGTCATCATCACCATCAAACAGATTGGCGACATACAAGCCATCGACAAATGTCGAAAGGTTGTTTGAATTGGTGATAACTTGATCCTCTAGCTCCAATGCAATCTGCCTCTGCCTGCGCTCGCCGAACACAACACCTGCTGTCAATGGTATAATCTGTTCATTGTCATCAAGAAATCCCTCCTCTTCATACTCATAGAACGTATCCAGGAAGGGGTTATTGTGTGGTGGATCGGAGAGTGCTTCCTGCAGCGGCTCTGGTTCAGGCATTGCAAACATATTGGCAAGATGAAGGTTTGCTGGCCCTGCCTCATAGAGCTTCTCCACTGGCATGACCAAGCTTTGTACATGATTTGTGATGCACAGTTGCGGTTCAATGGCCCTGGTATGTTTTGTAGTACCGATATGTTTTCGTAGCCCTGTTTTACTGACAAGAGTCTCGCCGTAACGTGCTGTGCAAGGAATGCATTGAACATGTGAGGGCTTTTCGTTGATGGGTTGCCAATCTATACGACATGGGGGTGAGAGAATATCACACATACTGACGATCATAGCAACACACTATTTGGCTCCAGAGTTATACGGGAAGGTGCCATCTTCTTTGAATCAATTGAACTTGAAGTTTCAAGCTTGAAGCGTGAAGGAGGACACTTTCCAAACTGGAACAGCAAGTGCGATCTCACGTAAGTCAGACCGCTTCGCGGTCTTTCGCGGTTCCCGTACCTTTTCATTTTCCATCTGCCACTCATCGCGTTCTTCACAAACACTCCGTGACAGGTTCTGATCTTCAAACCACTCTTCTTGATGCACGATGCCACGCATCTTTATTCCACCACTCAACGCTGGTGGATTCAGCGACTTTAGTTTTTCTAGTCCCCCAACAAGTCCCAATCCCAATGACAGAGATGGCCTGGCACCACCTGAAGAAGACGGTTCGCAAACTCCAGGCCCAGTCTTTCCAGAGGATGGCAATCTGCCATCAGGTCCAAATGAAACTGGGGGTGACAATTTCCTTTTCATCGAAAATCCAGAGACTGGAGCAACTGCCGTGATGCCGGCAAGGCTGAATAAGAGAACGGCTCCAGAAGATTTCTCACAGCAGGTTGAATCCATTCGCAATCGGCTGCACCTCAAGCAAGACAGTGTACAACAGCTGCTGAAGTTTTCACAGGTGAGGTTTTCATGAAAAATCTGGCACTGGCGGTTGATACAGAGTCGGATCTCTCTGATCACCAATTCTAGGGTTCGCTCGAAGATCAGCTCCTTTTCATTGCGGGGTCATTACTCAAAATGAACGAGAAGGCTAATTTGGTCGAGAACACTCCCCAAAGTGATATAATTTATAAGATCCCTGCAAACCTTGGGGTAAGTACATTCAACACCACCTCTGAGAAGGTCCCACTCATTTCAAGATACACAGACGAAGATAGAGGTCTATGCTCGTGTCACGATATTGTCGCCGATGCTAGGTGCATACTTGAAGGATAGCAATCCGGTAAACGTAATCTTTGTAAGTGCTTTCTCATCGTTAGACTTCAGAGCGGCTGTCTAAATTAACATCTTGGATACCCTTATAGGAAATTCTTGAACACCACACGAAGTGGGGGTTCACTGCCGAAGTCAAGAATGACCCAACCAAGTTCGCCGTTGTCAAGAAGCGCATTGAGGACAAGTGCACTGATCAGCGCGCTGCCTTGAAGAAATTGGTAAGTCACTCAATCCTTTGCACGACCATCCAGCGACAGGCAGTGCTGATGAGCTGAACTTTCAGGTGCGAGGTTCAGTTGGGCGTTACAATCCAACGGAGGAACAGTATAACCATAGCCAGAACATCATGGACCTGGCTGAGCTGGCCATCAAGAAGCCTCGAAACGACCATGGCGTCACCCTGGTGAATACCATTCAACTATGTGCACGGGTAGCATTTCTAGTAAGCAGTTTCCCTTGTCTGACGATGGGTCATTGGCTCACCTATAACTATGAACAGCGCAAGGTCTGGATTGAGGAAGTATTGGCACGTTCTGCCGCTGAGTCTGAAGCGGCCGAACAAGCAGCCTCCGGGGTGCCTGGTAAAGACAGGTTTTGGGAAAAGGTAGACGAGAGACTGGAGGCGATCAGAAAGGACCATGAAGGCGATGACAACGCCGCTGACAAAATCACAAAGTAAGATGAACCCTTCAGTGATCACATATTGCGGGTACTGACGTACAACTTCACAGGGTATTCTCGGATATTCTTAAGGAGGACATGAAGTTACATGGCAAGCCTCCCACCTCCAAATTGCAAGCCGTGCCGAAGAACATGTTGACGACATGCGCGCAACAAAAGGTAACCGATGCAGCATCATCAGGGCAACACGTCCGTGAAGATGATCAGAACTAGTGCTGTCACAGAGTAGGCGGGAGTGCCGGATTGGATATGATAGTTGCTCGCGTGTCAATTGTACTCACTTCTCATGTCGTATAACCCCAATTGCATTCAATGGCAACAGAAATCTATTTTTGAGAATATATACAAAAATATGCTATATAATCGTGCAAGTGACCGTTCCCCAGACCGGCCGAGAGCTGATAACAATAGGTACAGTATCTGCTGCAGGTATGGAATAGCAGCTGGTGGCCATGCAGACATGATCCCGGCTGGAAAGACAATGTTGAAGGAATACCGCCTCCAGCTGGGGGAGAGCTGGAGTACTCATATGCCACACAGAGAGATGTCGCGCCGGCTGGGCGAAACTTCGCCTTTTCGATCTGCGCGGTATCTCAACCAGACCAAGCACATATGGCAAGTCCCGCATGGTGCTCTGACGCTGTCCAGCTGGCGTTCATCTGGATACGTTTTGGCGGTGGTAGGCATGTGCCGGCGATAGAGAACTATCCATATGAGGTAACTGAGCAGGTTCGCTGATCTTCACGTTTCTCCACCACGTCCACCATCTCCTTCTGAGCATTTTTTGATAAGAGGAGAATCAGACAATCTGGCAATTCAAACGAATCAGGGACTGCTCTGATTGTCGTGAAGAAGAATTATGGCAAGGATGCCCCAATGCAGGATCCAACAGACCTCAGGCTCGTTCCTTCACGAACATCAGTGCTAGCGCCGCCAGGACCCAGCAAGCGATGGTGCGTTTGCCGCGTTTCAAGCTAATAATGGAGGCTCTCTGTTGCAAACTTGCACTTACGTCTATCCAGGAGGTCATGATTACATCAAAGTGGGACATTGTTCCGCAGGTCCCCGCGAATTGGCCGGCATGGCCGCGCGACTGTATATAACCACTCCTACCTTTGGCGAATTTGACACTACGCTCGCGGCTCGGACGATCATCACCCACTTTTGATTTGCGTTGCCTGCCTCTACTCCTGCTCGCACCTCGACATCTCGGGATCAAACACTGGCAGCACAATGTCGACCTCAATCGTACCCAAAGCTCATATCGCGCTTCTGTCGTACGATGCATGGGGTACGAGCATTAATCTATCGTGTGAACCAATTCGATTAGCAGTCATATACTAAACGATCTGCGAAGGTCACGTGAGACCTCTTTGTAGCCTTGCTGCGAAGTTGCCGCAGACAAAGCCTACCTACGTAACCTTCTTTGTTCCCCAAGGGAGCGTGAGTCGCGTAGAGGCCGAGATATCTCGTAACTTTGGCCCAGAAGATACCCAATTTCAATCCTTAATCAGGTTAGTTATCTCCGTATTATAGAAACGATATCTGCTCAAACCTCGTTGGGCATTTGACAGGGTCGTCGGATTGGCAGCAGGGGATGACATCCAGTCTCTCGAACGAATCAGCCTGTTCAATAATGCCTTCCAGGAATCCTACAAACAACTCTTGGATGGCCTTTCTGTGACATGCGCGGAAACCAAGAAGACATTCGATGTGGTTCGCATACCGGATACCTTGATCTTTGATGTAAGCCTACACCTGATATCAATTTTGCAAGTGAGGTAACAACGCCTTTGGTAGATCATTTGTGGGCCCGCTGTGAATGCCGCACACAAACTGAGCGGGAAACATTCTGTGAAACTATTGGTCTGGTTTTCTGGTCAATTGGCCGGTAACTACCACCTTTTTGCCCCAGAATACAGGAGTCGCAATGGCGACTTACCGTCACGAATCATGGAAGAGGTGCAACGCACCGGTCGGCCCTTGGGAGAAGTTGCCGAGGAGGTATGTCTTGCATGATCTCTGCTGTATACATCCAAGCTACCTTCTTTTTCAGTTCATCTTCGAGTCCGACCAGGATGAAGTGGTTCACGTTCCGGGTCTACCTACTGTGTACAAGTACGAGCTTTCTCCGCAGGAGGTGAAATGAGTCTATATATCTTCTGCGACGGACTGCTCACATACGCTACAGATGGTCATGAAAGGCATAGTTGGTCCTGTGACGCTCACAATTTACCAGTATGCTTGCTT
This sequence comes from Lentinus polychrous, assembly GCA_000787475.1. Taxonomy (NCBI): domain Eukaryota; kingdom Fungi; phylum Basidiomycota; class Agaricomycetes; order Polyporales; family Polyporaceae; genus Lentinus; species Lentinus polychrous. Next base: position 8,305 of record JSYW01001139.1, on the reverse strand, counting down.
GCCGCCTTAACGCCCTCATGCCAACCTCTGACCTTCTACCCTGTGATAATCCATAGGGCATACGACATATGCAATGGCGCCGTCTTTTCCACCGCAGAATCGTATGAAGCTGAAGCAGTTCAAGCAACCAGAACCTGGTTCAGTGGGATTGGCAAGGATGCATACGTTGTTGGTCCTCTTTTCCCAACTGGGTCTAATGCAGTGAAGGGCGAATACCAACAATCTCCGCTTGCGACTGAGATCGGAGAGTTTCTCGATAACACTTTGTCAAGTCACGGGCCTAACTCTCTGTTGTATGTAAGTGGACATGGCCGTATTCCGCACATCGTCGCGCTTAACGTCTACGAATCACTAGTTCTCCCTTGGGTCTGCTTTCTGGACCACAAAACCTGAAATGGTGTGGACTATTCTGGACGTTCTGATTGAGAAGAACATACCATTCGTTAGTCCTTCTCGACTTCGCCGGCTTATGACGCATTTAATATGTTCTTCCTACAGATCATGAGTGTTGCTTCTCCTTTTGCAATCATTCCCGACGAGGTTCAGGCAAAAGTCAAAGCATACGGGAAAGGCTTGATTTCGCCCTGGTCACCGCAGCAGACGATACTGACCCACCCGGTTCGTTATACCTTTGACATTGCCGTTATAAGAATCATCCTGAGCTATGTATACAGGTTACTGGGTGGTTCCTCACCCATTGCGGACAAAACAGTACTATGGAGGCGATCTGTGCTGGTGTGCCAGTGTAAGTTTCCCTAGCTCCGTCCCTCAACTCGAAAGTCCGAGAAGACTTATCTATCATGCAGCATCTGCTGGCCATTCGTCGGGGATCAACCATACAACGCCCTCAGACTCTCCGTGACCCTCAATGTTGGGTACGAGTTGCTGGAGGTCCGGACGGGTAAACTGGGTTTGAAACCACTTTATCGCACTGGCAAGGCACCTAGAGGCACCGTTGAGGCGGTCCGTGAAGAGATCAGCTCCGTGCTAGACAATGCATTGGGGGAGGATGGCCGAGTGAAGAGGGCTAACATGGAGAAGTTGAGAAATGCTACCTTGGCTGCATGGAGCGAAGGAGGCCCTGCGAAACTGGAGATGGAACGACTAGTTTCTTCTTTGGGAACTCACTAGTACTCACTAGCTGCGTCATCCCTTCGAGCTTATCACGTGTGTTGCCTGTGTTCACGATTTCTATCAAACGCATCGCACTGATTCGCAGCATCTCAGGCTGTCTGCTGAGAAGCGCCGCATGTATGGTATTCGTATGCTCCTCCCTCATGGAAACATAGCATCGATAATAAAGTATGGGCCCTAATGGAAGGGAGGGAGCAAAGCGGGTCTTTACCTCCCCACCGTCTTTGCCGGAACTACATCTACTACCTGCCCTCACAGCTAAATCACTCATTATGGTGCGTTTCAAGTTGTCCCAATTTTTCATGTCATATGAGTCTTGGCACCAGGAATGCCATCGAAGCCTCTCACGAGAAGCACCAAGGGAGCAATACTTCGCTCGCGATCTGTCTATGTTCCTCTCCGCAGACCTGATACTGACATGTGATCTGTCCGGTTGCGATGTAACTCAATCGTGTGGCTGCTCTGGTGCGAGTTCCGTCGAGCTTAATTTAGAACGAGCTTGCCGTTTCTATGATGATCATCGGACTGAAAGGTATTCTCCCTCGCTGTGACATACTTATTGACTGGCTTGTCCTCCCTTTGTCCCCCCAACGCACGAAATGCGCGAGAGATGGACGACGATGAAGTCACCGCTGCTGTGTACGGTTTCTCAATACTGCTGTTGGTGTCATTCACTATACTGATTGCATAGGACCCGTTGATAGCTCTAGTACCCATATGGTGGTCGTCTTTCTTGCTGTATCCTTAGGTCAGTACCCGCTATCCTTACGTTCAGTTTTAGCCGATTCACGTTCACGTCCACCGTCTGCATAGCGATCATACTGTACGACACACTGCTCACCTTCGACCGAGAAATTGTATACATATGGAGACATCGCTGGGGCTCGGTGACTTTTCTTTACCTTATAACGCGGTATTCTACGATACTTGGGCTGGTGCTTGAACTTGCGTTGAAGCTTGGAGTTTGGAGATCTTTGGCGGTAAGCTTTCTACATCCCGAGCCCGCATTTTTACGCTAAACTGGCTTTCCTATGCCTGACAGACGTAGGTGTCCATCCGTCATGTTCATCCTCAGTCGTTGAGGAAGCCTTTTAGATGTAAAGGACTCACATATTCGTCCATTGTCAACGTCATAATATCTATGACGGCCGTTGCGCGTACGTGCCCGATCCAATACTTACATGCAGTCGTTGAATATATTGACACATGCACTCTGTCTTCAGTGTTCGGCTTTCTTCGTGTCTGGGCAATCTGTGCGGGAAGATGGATACCCGCCCTGCTGGTATTAGTGCCGAGCATGTTTATCCCCGCTGTAAACATCGTAAGTTTCCTTTGCTCCGATACCTCTCTAAATATTCTGTCATCGACGCACACGCCTTACATCCAGTACGAGCAAGCCATTCCCATGATCTGGAAAATCATCCCTGATGGGCCGCTGGCTGGATGCTATGACCAGACTCTGGGGCCATCGTTTCATTTGTACGTGACTCGATACTTACAGTCTCATGGTACAGAGCATTTAACCGTTGTGCCCTAGCCGTACGTCTATTGCTTACATGGTCCACTTCATCTTGAACGCTTAGGCACGACTTTCATATCGTCTTACTCCCTGCTACTTTAGTCCCCGTGATCAATCGCGCTGCCTCGATAACGGCAGATGTCATCGCTCTTTACCTCACATGGACTCAGATCATACAGAAGATATGGGCGAGAAAGCCAGATATTCGCCCACCGAAGATTCTCGTGCTGGTTTTGAGGAATGGTATGTCTTTGCTGAGGCTTGCGAGGATGGTTTAGTTGACGTACCTCATCTCAACTCTCCAGGGATGTTACAGTTTGGGTAAGGCTCCCGAGGTGCACGGGTACCATGACTTGTGCTGACTTCGACGACTAGCACTATGCTCATCCTCAATATCATTACGGTGACTTTAGACATCATGATGGTAGCAACGGATGTGAGTACGCTCATGGAATCATGCAGTTCATTGTATGGGATAAACTCCTCCTCGCAGGGCTCTATCCTCCTCGCCTCGAAATTTATTTATCTCAAGCTATCGTACGTTTCGATGGACCAGACATATCTCCATAACTTCACCGATTCAATCATATTCGTTGTTAGGATATCAGCAGTACTTGTCTGTCGCTTTCTTTTAGATCTTCGGTCCATTGATTCCGATCCCGCCAACGAAGAACTCGAAGGGGTTGGAAGTAACGTCGGCAGCGTCATGTCAACCATACGATTTACAAGCTATGGTGGGACCTTCGATGATGAACACGATCAACAAGATGATGAAAACAATCTCGACGGCAGCACCCGTATTGGTGGAGGTGATGACGAGCTCCCTGTCTTCTCTTGTTCGGACTCTGCCCCAAGCTTCTATACTGCTGTATCGGAGGAGGCGAAAGCGAGTGTCCGACATATTGTCTTCGCTAGCTCTGTAACGTGATTGTAACACGGGAGGGATGCGCAGCCATAGAACAGAACTCGTCGGAAATCAATCCCATACTAGCCCAACGCATAGATTACATAGTCAAGTGCGACTGTCACTAACATTGAAAGTATATTGACCTCACTACAGACATCGTCTTCATTCTGGGATCTTAGAAGTTCCTCGAAAGAGCAAGCCACGAGCGACGAATTATCTCACAAAGCGGAGACGCGTTCCAAGTTAGGACGAACGGTCAGATTGGCATCCTCCGCCAACTTCAGCAACTTCCTATGAATGACGCCGTCATACTTCTGCTCGCGCATCCACCTCTCCAGCGTATACCCCTCCGGATGAATGCTCCTGATCCAGTCCATATCTCGTTTGACGACCCCATCGCGCCACATCGACCACCAAGCACTAAAATTCTATCTCCACGTCACAGTGTTCGGGTCAACAATGTCGGTTCTTTCCGTCACCGCGAGGGGCAAATCAACATTGTGGAAGTTATCCATCCATTCATCGATTGTTTGTTGAACATAGACCGCTTTGTGACCTGTTACGCGCGTGAACGTCTCCACGAGGCAGTCCCAGCCAACGAGTTCGCTGGCAATCTGGAGATCTTGTCCAGACGTCTTCTCGCGGTTGTCAAAAGTGTAGCGGGAGAAGAAGCCAATATCAGCGAGGGCGATCATGGGTGCCTTTCCTTGGCCGATGGGGGTAGCAAAGACGCGGGTACCATCCTCGCGGATGGTTAGAGGTCCAAACATCATCTACATGACGGTCATCAGGTTTGGAGGGCTCTACAGAGACTGGACGGACTGACGTGGTGAAGCATATCCATGTACGGCCCTGTTGTTATCTGTGTCCAAGACATGCCATCCTGAGTTGGCTCAGAGGGTTGTAACGTCATCCACTCCCCAACTTTGCCTTTGCTGGACGAATGAACACAACGATACTTCGGGTCCCACCCACCGAGCTTTATTCAGTTTTAAAGCACGTCAGTGGCGTATCGTAAATGGGAAATTCGTTGGCTGCGTACCTTCAATACGTAGTCCAAGTTGCTCCAAACGTAGTGTCGCACAGTACCGAGTTCCTTGGCAAGCTCAAATATCCTGAGGGCACTATTGATCTCTGTCGCTTCCGTGACGGTGAATCCATCAGTGTTGACAAATGCGCCATACACGCCTCGAAGGGCTTCACGAACACTGTTGAAATCATCGAAGGCGCCTAGAAGAGTCAATGTTCAGCATACTTTGATGACACAATCAACACTGCTGTCAACGTACCCTTGAATAATTCAACGCCCTTGGCTTCCAATTCCTTTGCACGATCGTGTTCGGGGTTCCTGGTGAGGGCGCGAACAGCCCATGGGGATGGAGAACCGTCCTTAGCAGGAGCGAGTAAAGCGTCGATAACTGCGATACCTTGGGCGCCGGTAGCACCTATGACGAGGATGAGCTTCTTCTGAGAGACCATTGCTGGATATGTATGGATGTCGAGAATGAGGGGTAAGCATTCTGTATTTATGCTGTCCATGTACACTCTACAGAGCGTACTTCCATCGAGCATCGGGCACCGGCTTGCATGTCCAAGCAATCCGGCTGTTCAGCCTTCTGGCCGACGGTGATGATGAATCGCAGCTAGCAAGGACTGCGGGAGAATACCACGAATACGATGCATGGTCTCCTGATGTGGTATATGGAGCATCGGCAGAGGGAAGGATAACATAAACAAAGGGTAGCTGAATAAGATGCCGAAGGTCAGTGAGGTGATGACTACTAACAGGAATGAGGGGGTACAAGCGAAATCAACTGCAAAACTCACACATGAACGAATGTGGCTGTTACACTCCTCAGTTTTCGTCGTCACATTGCGTAGGGAATGATGGACCGTCGTAGTTGCAGCATGAGATTTGGCCGCTGAGGGTACTAGTACTATCAGCCAACCAACCCATTCCAATATAGATTAGGTCTCCGAATGGAGGGCAGGCGATCTGGAGAAAATAATATCGAAATACCTTCGCCCTCGCAGTCGGTGATAACCCTGAAAGTAAATGAGCTGTCTTTATTGGGACAGCTTCAGGATGTCGGATTTCATGTGCGAGTTATTACAAGAATTAGGATACAAAGTACACTGCCAAATAAACGCGTCAGTGCCTACCATGGGCTCGGAAATCATGGACGGAGACTCACTCATCAGCATTACAACCCATTTGTCGCGATTGTACAAGAAACTCATCACCAATCGCGAAGATACATTACACCGTAGCCATCCATTCATCGAGAGCGTTATACGCCACATCGATCTCTGGCTTCCAAACAGGGAACGTCATGCAATCGTGGTTCCCACCCTCCACTTCAATATACTCAACCCAATCCTCTCCAAGCTGTTCTCTCATCTTGTCACGCAATGTTCTGATTTGATCCAGGAGTAACTCGGCATCGCCCGCTACGATGCACGTTCTGGGGAAGCCTTTGAAGGAGACTTGACCCATAGAGGGATGTCGGGATGCAGGGGAGATGTACCGATTACTGTCAAGTGCGCCCGGGTATTCGAGTGGTCCCAGGTACCACTTCCTGGCATACGCTAGAACCCCTCTATCCGGATCGAAGATGATATCATGAGCCTCGAACTTGCGATGTGAGCTATTCGGCCCGGAATGAGACGAGCCCAAATCGGTCCAGGGGGAGATAGTAAGAAGTGCACTGGGAGGAGGGGGAACAATGGTAGAAGCCTGCGGGTCTCGCTGGCTTTCTACCAGATATCTCGTTAACGCCAGAGCCAGATTCCCTCCTGCAGAGTCCCCCGCGATGATGGTTTCCTCCGGCTTGAAGCCGAGTTTGATGAGATATGCGTATCCGGCAAGCGCATCTAGCAGGGCGGCGGGGAAGGGATTGCTATGTTCGAATGGTGGTCCGGTGGTGAGACGATACTCGACGGCAAGTGAGCGATACACCGCAGGGTGCGACGATGTCACTCTCTTGATCATGTATCCGAAGGGACCTCTCGGGTGAGCGCTTTCGTAGACAAAGCCGCTTCCATGGGTGTATAGGATGACCTTTTCACCCGGGAAAGGTCTCTGACCAATGGGAGTATCACTTCCAACTCGGTCATACCAATAAGCTGGTATCGAAATGGACTGTACTCCGGCATTGTCAGCCCATGTCTTTAGGTCCCCTTGCACGAGTTCGTTTGCGGGGGGCAGCCAAACAGTCTTCAAAGACGGGTCTTTTGGAATGGCGCGGTGGGTTGGGAATGGTACAATTGGCCCGGTTCTACACGGAATGTCAGAAAACCGGGCGTTGAGCCAGAATGTAGACACAAACCGATAGACCACTTCTCCAAAGTTAGACAGGACGCGAAAGACGTTAACGACTATGCACCGTCTCCATGGCCATGTCGGGCGAGGGCGTAGGCGTTTGGGTATGTAGTAGACGCACCAAAAAGGGAGACGAATCAAGAAGAGAATAACAACCTGCAGAACGATGTAGAACGTCTTGAAAGGTTGGTCCTTGAACTCGAAGCCCATGATTTGGGGAAGGGAGATGTCAATCGAAATTGGCTGCATACATTATGACGCGCTGTGTATAAGTAGTATAAGGGGGAATGGGGTTAGCGTGAGATCGATCCAAGGATTTTTCTCTTGACAGGTAACAATACACACAGGCTCGCTGATCGCACACTCGGATATGGGTTCGTGAGAGAGGCACGTCGCCACCCATGTTTACCATGGCGTGGGCACGTAATGGAAGAGCCTGAGCTTGTTCAGATGGCATTCAGATCAGGTCAATGAATCTTCTGGTCCCACTCTCTCCATGAGCTGTTGTTCGTCCAGCGCAAAGACGGGGAAGACATTGGTAGAGTGCAGAACGTGTTGATGGAGGGCTCTCGGCGATGGTTTGATGGCGTATGTCGTCGACCACGGGGGAAGCGCTCCAAGGTCTTGAGGCACTGAAAGAAATTTCTGAATTGTCATGGGACCCATGCTGTTAAGGCGGGAAGCATGCTAGTCGCTAATATCGGCGACCAACCTGCCATAAGTAAAGCAATTGCGATATCCCTGTGAACCGGGAAATACTCCGATTGAAGTGCATGACCTATTCGAAATGTGAATGTGATGGATGTTGTCAAATTCCTCCGTGGTCAGCAGAAACTACCAGATTCCGGGCGTCGCGCAACCTTTTCTCTCATTTGCAAAAAATAAGCATAATCTACGAGAAAGACATGCCCGCGACGCATCGACGTATAGCCTGCAATACAAGTAATGAGGGTCCGTTGGGTGCACCGTGACGAAGCTTCAAATGTGGTGGATCTTCGGACTATGTACAATTGAGCAACTGGAACGTTTGCGGCTTGAAGAGTCCAGAAGACGAGGTATGGGTGAAAGAGAAGTTCGATATGGAAGATGACGCGATACGAATCCGAGGGTGTACTCCTACTCGGATTGCTATTGAACGACTGTCGCAAGTCTTTCGCTTTATCCGTTCTGAGTGAGGTGAAGAGTCAAGCAGTAGTAGCAGAGCTTCAGAGATGACGGTATGAAGATAAGTCTCTCGATGTGCTGGCGAGTCACCGTAAGGATACATATTCGTAGCAACACCGTTAGGCAACCGCGAGGTCTTGGCGAGGTCTCACCGCGTAAAGGGGGTAGGTTGGCAGGCGCTGTGAACATCCGTAAAAAATTAGGGGCCTTCAAAGTTGCCGCTGTCGACCGCTGCTGAACCAGCCGCCCGCTGACGAGA
>JSYW01001138.1:0-13162 GCA_000787475.1 Lentinus polychrous | reverse complement strand
AGTAGTGTGTTTGGATGCACCCCGCCTAGAGTTTTGCAAGTAGCTGTCAGCAGGCCTGATTAGTGGTAGTCTCTATCGGTGAGCATGATTGAAGTTTCCTCTACATTCGACCTATACTGACTTCAGAAACCAATATATACCTTGCTACAGTTGCACTTGTGGATTCTCATATAACCCTTCACGGCCACCTTTGCTCATTACACCCTACATAACTCCACGGGTGTTTGCATCGACCCTCTCGTCACCATTCCCCTTTCGGAATCACAATGCGTCTTCCCATAGTCCTCGCATTCGCCTCGTCTCGTATCCCACCATACTCGCCCAGCCTCTGAAACGTGAGTCCATGGATTCACCACAATCTCCGTTGCCCCTTGCCTTGCGGTCGAATATGGAACTGGCGGCACGGAATGCGCTCAACGATGTGAACTCCCACCTCGATACCATCGTAGACGCACGCGAACTTCATGCCGGGATTGAGAATGATGCACGGCGTGAATCACGTCAACCAACTGCTTCGGAAGATTATAATTGGATAAGCCCAGCCCTTCTGCCTCCTATCAATCCTGCTCAGGATACCATCCGATCGAAAGGCAGCAAGTCATCAGAGTCGTCTGCTTCGAGCCTCGCCGGCCCGGCAGACTTACATTCAGGTTCTCCACATCCTCGCCGAATCCGAGCCTCGCCAGGGTCGCGGGTACACCCCCGCAGCTACCAGCACAAGTAGATCTAACTCGGAGGGGGGTTGAGACTACTGAAAACCTGATTCTAGCTCCCACAGATGGACAAGCAGGCAGAACAGCGCTTTCGCAGCAGTCTACCTCGCGAAAGCCTAAGCCTAACGGCTTGTCTGCGCTCGGGTCCCTCCCAGATCTCATCATTCCGAAGAAGAGTGTCACGTTTGCTTCGATACCGGAGGGGTTCAGATACGATACGAATCAGTCTCCTGGCGGTTCGTCCGCTCAAAAGTCCCCGAGCCCATCGGATTTGAGATCTCGACGAAAGGTCAGGAATGGGAATGCTCAGCTTTCGCATCTCATTCATGCACATCAACAAACAATCTCTGAAGGTAGCTGGGCACCGAGTCGCATGAGACGACCGAACGCTCCCCGCTTCGGGTGTGAACTTCCCCAAGGCCCCGACTTTCGTGAATGTACAAGCACAGCCGAAGGTCAACGGGCCACATACGGTTCCACAAAGCGCTACGAGGTCGTCTGGGTTTTCGACAGCCTTCGCCGCGAGGTTCTGACCCTTCCTCCTCTCTCGAGAAGTCAGATCCCACCACGCACCACCGAAGACACACCATTCCTGCGATGTTCATCATCGACGCGGCGACAAATATAGCAGGCGATGGCAGACTAGTACTGACATGTTAACCAGAAACCGTTGAGAGTATATACTTCGACCATGATTAACCGCGCCCTATTACCCAACTCTCATGCCCTGCGACTGAGCGGATGTGGTTGTGACTGCATGAACGCTTCCATGTGCATGTGGCATATGGACCGCCTGACTGAGGCAGCTGATTTAAGAGGAATCCTCGTCGTATGTAACACAACGCTGTCCGGCGGAACAAATATTGTGCACAGGCGATAACTACGTAGCTTGCTTTCTCTTCTCTTCCTTGCCTTCCTTGCCTTCCTGAAGTGCCTCCCAATTGATCAACCACTGTGGTTTGAACTTCTGCCTAGCCAGAAGAACGTCTTCCATGGGCTCCTTTAACGCCTCAATTACTGCCGCACTTCCTCGCACAACCTTCGTGGTTTTTCGCGAATCGGAAGAGGTATTAGCTTCGCCATCCTTGGGTTGCCGCATGCTCCGTGGAATGCGTATTATCTCTGCTACCACGTCCTCCGCATGCGACACCGTCTATAGAACACATTACAGAGGTTGCAGCGTCGTATAGCAGTTTGAGCTTACCTGCAGAGTAGCACGGTAGGATGCTTCCACCTCTCCAAGCCTCAACCACTGCTTGTTTGCCGCTTTCTCCTGAGGTGTGTACTCTCGTATCCGCAAGTCATCCCAGTCTATATCCGCCACCGCTCTATGCTTGGTCTTCTGGTTAGCATTCTCTGCCTTCCAGTGACGCATGTAGGCCTCGAAGGACCCAGTCTGATACTTTTCGTCCAACCAGAACCCCAATAACGTCGCTTCAGATTTGGTCATGTGACGACCACAAATCTTCACATTAGCAACATACTCATGTTTCATTGCTTCGGGCCCATGCATATGGAAATCCCTGGATCTGAAGTATCGTATTTCTTCGTCTGTCGCCTTGAAAAATCTATAAGTGAATCCTTCCAGTTCCGGCACCATCTTTAGCACGTTGGACATGGCCCAACGTCCCTAAGTACACAATGATGTATCAGCAAATGTTCGTTTTGTTGAGTAAAGGACGCCATGATACAGCGTACATACATTGGGTCGATAAGCTTCCACAATAACGGTGATGGCGACGTTGTCTTTATCCAATATGGGATACTCATATTGCATGATATACACAGGAAGCAGTAGGGGGTACGCGGCTAACTGATGCAGGCTCAACATATTTTATCGTAGGTATCGGAAAGATTACTAACCAACGTTGTTTTGATACTGTTTGGGTCAAACCGAAATCCTTCATCGACGACCGCGTCCTTCATTGAGCATGATCGAGCAAGGGAAGGTAGGGAGAACGGGGTGAATTGGAAGGGTACGCAGAGTATGTCTTGGTCCAGTTGCCTCTCCAAGTTTTTCTCCCAAGGAATAGCGCCATATTTATGGAGACCCGAGGTCCTGAACGAAGTCCGAGAGAGAGGCTCCAATACGAAACCTATAAATTATCACGATTCATACGACAATGAAGTCAATCAACGTCACGATGCGATGTACCTGACATATACCTGAGCCGCAACCCTTAGCTTGGTGGCATGGAAAGCAGTGAGTTTGGCACATACGAGTCGTCAGAGAACATTGTTACGTCTTGCTATTCAGGAGCAATGAACACCCTCAACAGGTAGACTGAATACGTGCATAGTCACCTGCTCGTTCTCATCATTCTTCGTGACCATCCACGCCTTTGCATTGACTTCAGCATCAATTAGCCAGATTGGTAGGTATGTGGCTTGTGCCTTGCTAGGTTGTATGGGTTGGTGTCCAAGAAAGGGAAGGTACTTGGCAGTAATGGAGCGGAAGATATCTCTGCCTGCGTAGTAGAGGGACATTGCAGGGCCAACTTGTCTCTTCGCATCTTCCAAAGTTATGGCAAACGGAAACGCTGTATTAATGCAATACATACTCTGAATACGCGGAAGCAACAATGAGCTTTTCAACGTTCGCATTCACCTCTAACTTTGGATGGATACGTAGGTATCTCAGCAGAGGTAGAGCTCCAGCGCGACCAGGCTTTGGCAACGCACTGGAATCGCCGTGTTCGCAGTAGCAGAACCATCACAGTGCGAGCCTTCAAGCTCTTCCTAGCTTCAAGCCTTCAACTATGGGGATGAAATGAGGCCAAATGAGAGATTGACGAACGTCGCGGTGACTGCCGGCAGACGTCGGCAACGGGCGCTTGTCCGTTTTGCGATCACGGGATCATGAGAGTAGGCAAAGCTCGCTTCTGCCAGTCAGATGAAACACGACCTTGTTCAGGCCCCTGCCATTCCAGACACTCGCGTTGTCCGATGCTTCACATTTGCAACATAGTCATAACAGCTGAAATGAGCTCGAGGCGGACAGTGACGCCTTCCACCCAAAGCGCATGCTTACCGTTATCATCCACTTGATTCCACCATACTACGCACCAGTACTGCGGCCGTCGTTACAGATCGGCTATGCTATTCTTCGCTTCACGTAACTTTCATTAACCTATCGAACTAGTTCCTGTAGGCGACTATGCGACCTCAATCAGACCGGCAGAGCTTGCTCAGAAACTGATGCAGCATACGGTAGTAGTAATTAAAAAAATGTTCCAGTCAAGTTCGAACATTCTGCAATGACCAGTCAATGCTCAAAATTGTTGCGGTGGATTGCCGAGTAGAACCAAGTCTTTGACACTCTATTGCCAGTACGTTTTTGTATTGCAACGTACGGTGTAGGCTAACAGCCTGTCTCACCAGCACTGAGCCTAGTCTCCTCCTCAGACCTTACACTAACATAGACTGAGCCGGCGTTCATAAATGGAACAACATTACTCGCCGTATGGAGCGGTAGTATTGTCATATGCAAACCGTAAAGTACGGCTAAACTACCGCCGTAGAACGAAATGCCACCCAATGACCGTTCCGCAGCCAGGGAACACTTGTCGACTACCCAACCATGTCTTTATCCCGACGGTGCCGGAGTCGCAGTTCTTCAAGAGTATTCTTCCGAATATGCCAAGAATGATTCTTGCCAGCTGCTCATAGCTCGTTGTCCGCCGCTGAGTTCAGGAAGAAGTTGTACGTCTGTTCAGTGATGCACCTACACCTTCGATGATCCCGCAGTCGTCCACCGAGGGACATAAAAGAGGAGCCCTGGTGGGTCTCTCGAACGTCAGTTGAACCGTTCCAGTGCACTCTCAGGATTTCTCCGCACTCGCATACCATGCTTCTTCGCCAATCCGTTCTTCTCCTCTCAGCCGTCTGGCCTACCCTGTCCCTTGCGGCGACCGACAAGGCGTCATGCAAGTGTCGGTTCGGCGACCCCTGCTGGCCTTCGGACGCCGAATTCGCCAAGTTAGCTTCTCAGCTGTCTCGACCGCTAATCCACCCAGTACCCCCGGCATCAGCGTGCTACCCTCTTTCCAGCCCTTCAGGCAACTGTACGGAAGTGCAGACGCATTGGGGCAATGGAATTTGGCATGCGGATCAGCCTGGGTCCATGGAGGTCCCGAACTTCGAGACTTTCATACACTCCAATGGGTCCATTGAGGCTTGCTATATGAACGTCACGTTAGGCCAGCCTTGCCAGCAAGGGAGCGTGCCCGTCCTTGGGGTTGACGCGCGTTCTGTGAATGATATTCAGGCTGCTGTGAAATTCGCGAGCCAGCATAATCTCAAGCTGGTTATCAAGAATACAGGGTGCGTATTTCCCTTTCCCCTCTCTTGGATGCTAGTGGAGTAACTCACGAGCTTTTTACTATACTCGACTCAGCCATGACTATCTAGGCCGAAGCACCGCACGGAGGGCGTTCATGATCTGGACACACCATCTGAAGAACATCACGGTTCACGAGTCATTCACACCTGATGGCGGTCCGACTTCGGAAGTTCATGAGAAAGGCACGTCGTTTCAACTCCTTGGCTTATGTGGTTGCTCATACGCCCCAAAGCTATCACTCTAGAGTCTGGCGTGCAATGGCACGAAGCCTACGTTGCAGCGAATGCCACTGGTCGTATTCTTGTAGCAGGAGTCACGGCAAGAGGCTCTGTAGGTGCTGCCGGAGGATGGATTCAGGGCGGAGGTCACAGCGCACTGTCCCCGTCATATGGTCTAGGACAGTCGTCCAAAACTCAATATCCGCTGTAACAAGACTGAACTATTGTACACAGGGGTGGATAACGTCCTTCAGATGACTGCTGTCCTTGCCAACGGTACTCATATCACCACGAATGCCTATCAGCATGCGGATCTTTTCTGGGCCTTGCGTGGTGGCGGAGGTGGAACGTACGGTGTAGTGACATCAGTGACCTATCAAACACGACCATCACCTCCTGTCATTGCCGCATTCTTTGCCGCTACGGTGAATAGTACTAGTACGACTGCAGGAGTTGCACCCGTACTCACAAACTTCACCTCTGCATTCCTGGGCTCCGCACCAAACCTAACTGACGCGGGTTGGGGTGGATACGCTGGCTATGTTCCCGACCCGACGACTGGGACGACCTCGATAACATTTGTTGGGATCATCCCCAACGTCTCATGGGAGAAAGCCAATGAAACCATGATCCCGTTCTTTGACCGTGCTGCTTCTATCGCATCGAACTCGTCCATCGGCGGCGGCGGTTTGCTGACGATCACCAGTGCTCTCACCCTGCCCATGGATTCCTTCTACACATGGTTCGCACGGTTCATTGTTGCGGGTGGCGAAACGGTGGGCTTGAATTTCCACCTGGCGTCGCGCCTTCTACCCAAGGATGTTCTCCAGAAGAAGCCGGATGTCGTGGCGGAGAAATTGCTTCAACTGCCTGGAGCGGGTAATATATAGTCAGGACCATTTCTCCGCATTTTGTCACTATTATCGTACTCATGGAGCGTTCTCATATCATGGCAGCCTTGTCACCGGAGGTGCCGTCTCCCAAAAGGACCCATCTTCTGCGGGACTGAACCCCGCGTGGAGGAACGCGTCCGTTCACACTGTCTTTGGTTTTACTTGGCCTGAGGGGACGGATTCGAGTGTCATCAATGAGCTCGCGCAGGAAATGAGAGGCAACCTGACAGCGCTGAACGCTGAGGCACCAGGTTGGGGATCTTATTTCAACGAGGTCTGTGTCTTTCCCGGGGGCGTACGTTTCACGACTAGGATTAACGTAATCGCAATCAGGCATCCCTGTTCGAGCCCGACTTCAAGCAGACGTTCTTTGGGTCCCACTATAACGATCTGAAAGCAATCAAGGACAAATATGACCCTCAGAGCTTGTTCGTCGTGCCGAAAGGCGTCGGCTCGGAAGATTGGGATGATGCTCTTGTATGTAGGGTATGATCCACCCCACTGTGCTCCTTGTAGTCGCGGTTCAACCGCCAACGACGGACTCGGAGCCTGTCGCGATATGGAAGCTCATCGCACAAATATTCTGAATTTCGCCACTGGTACATTTGCGTTCTCCTTTGCCTCCTGCACTTCTGTCGCTTTATTTACTTCCACGTTGCCTCATTGGCTTCAACTTTGCTCTTTTTATGGAAAGAATATCTGCATAACGCCTCTGAAGCGTAGCGGGGCGATTATATCCGCTCTTTTGACCCTTCTTCCGCATTCCCACTCTTAATCGACGGACTTCCCTACATATCTGATGTTGTCCGAAGCGAAGCGATCGTTCTTATTTTAATTCGTGCTGGACTGTCGCCGTCGACTCTGTATTGTCTAAGATGACTCTGCCTTCAAGTCAAATCATGTGTCTGAACTGTCTACCAAGGAGATGAATGAACCTCGTATAGTAAACTTCCGGGAAGCTTCAGCTTGTTGAACCTGAACACTTTATAACTTGCTTCAGTACCCAACAGATGTTTCTTGGCATTGGAAACCCTGCCATCAGCTCAGTTACCATCGGAATTTCCATATAGTATTCATGCAATATGATCGGTAACCACAGCGATCCTCGGAGGCCTCTTCCTATATAATCCGGCCTTGCCAGGACACTCATCGTCTTTCCTATACATTCTTTCTCTCTATCCCTGACCGGTTCAGATTGGGCTCAACCTTCATCCCGCTGTTTTCAGAGACTTTCATTCGTTACCGGCCCTCTGCCCTTTCCACTCTTTCTCACCAGGCTAGTCAACTCGTTTGAAACGGATTGCGGGATACTTTGACATTCATTCCAACACTCCATCCAATCCTCAACTAACTCAGCACCTGACCGTTCTCGACAGCAAACAACATGCGTTTCACTAGCATTATCGTTGCCTCCGTCTTCGCCATGACCGCACTTGCCAGGCCGCTGCATTGGAATGTTCCCCGTCTGACGGCAGTCAGTAACGTCGTGTGCAGTGACGAAGCGTAAGTGCCTCATTGCATGAATCACAACATGTTCAGACTCTGACCGTAATCTCGCCACGTAGACCGCTTGATTTCCATACCACGAACGTAGCCTTGCTGCAAATCTGCGGCGGCATCGCTGGTTCTATCCAGAAATGCGAGGGCAACCCGAAGACGACGACCGGTACCTCCGGTAACGCCCAATTCACCATCACCCCGGTGGATCCTAACGCTACCATCAACGTGTCGAAGGGACGATGGGAGCAGGGGATTAAGGCCGTCGCCGCTCAGTGTGGTCAGGGCGTTCCATTCACTGCAACCTTTGACAAGGGTGCTACGACGGGAGATATCAATGTCGAGTTGAAGCGGATTTGAGTGGGTTGCGATTAGAGAACGTTTGGGGGTATCCGGCTTGGGTTTAGAAAGTTCCTGGGAATCATTTTGTCCATTTGTTCGTCGAAGTTGGGTTGTTGAGCAATGCATGGATCTCAGGGAAAGAAATGAATGCACTGTGCGCTCCTCCTTGGCGTACCTTCAAACTCCAAATCACCAAATGCCACACTATAAGTATATACGTGGTTGCAAAACGGTGACAGCATGATGAACTCACCTCAGAATGAACGCCAAGTCAACACTCAATACAGGAGACAACTCAGAGAGCGACAGTTGCAGTCTAAATGGGTCATTATCCAAAGCAAAGATTCCATACCGTCCCACTGCAATATAGTCTACAACATATCTATAGCTCATCTTTTGTCGGTGAGCCTTTATCGCTCCCGTGGTGGAAGGCTTCCGCAAGGCCTGTATCAGAGTTCCATGATCAGCTCTGCCTAGAAATCAAAATAGGGCCGCAACTGGAGTAACTCACGTTTCTTCAGCTCTGGTGATAGAGTCCTTGGTAGGACGACATTGTATTCGATGAATAGATCACCGTGACCGTGCCCATTGAAGATCGGGAGACCTTGGCCCTTAATAGTCTGTACGTATCCAGGCTGTGTCACGCCAGTGCGCTTGAGCTCCACCTTATGTCCGTCTAGATGCGTGAGGGTATGCTCGAAACCGAGAAGAGCCTGCAAGATAATGATCAACCCCTTGTGTTCCCGTGGATAACATAGCGCGAAGCAACGCACTTCATCAACTCCGATAGTTTCTTTCCAGTAGAGATTGCTCTCTTTCCTCCGGAACCCTCCGCGTTCCTTCTTAGTCCTGACCCGCATGATGACATCTCCAGATTCCCAATCTGGGCTCTCGTCACCTTCACCCTCATATACAATCTCGTGTCCCTCTGGCATGCCCTTCGGAATCTCCAAGTTATAATGCTGCGTGTGATCCAAGACTTTACTGCCCTTGCAGTGCGGGCATACGCGCTTAATGATCTTTCCACGTCCACCGCACTCGTTGCATGACACTTGGGATTGGGAGAACATGCCGGGGAAGATTTGTTGGCGGACGATCTTGACACCTGCTCCACCGCATGAGGGACATGTGTGAATGTCGGATGATGAGGCAGCGCCTGTTCCTCGACAGTGGTCACAGAGTATACGTTTCTTGAGCATGAACTAAGATTGAAAGGCATTTGACTATCGTTCTTCGCGAGGTGAATAGAAGACTCACGTCTAAGTTTGCACCGGTATATCTGCAAGGAATAGCGAACTCAATTCGATTCCATACCAAATGCGAGCTATATGACTTACACATCGGCCAGGCTGACTTCAATGTCGCTGATAGACGTAGGTCCTTTCCGTACTTGTCCGCCAGGGTCTAATACCGGACTATCAATACCAGACAAACGTAGAATAAACATGCGACTCACGACCACCAAAGAAGCTTTGGAATATATCGAATGGATTGGCATGCGGCGTTTGCCCGCCTTCGTGCGCTTTCAGCCCTTCCTATAATGCGGAGCAAGCTCAGCCACAGAGTTTGAACGTATTGAATGAGCTTGGGCTAACCTCTCCGAATTGATCGTATATTTGCCTTTTCTACGGGTAGTTGCGGTTCAGTACGAGCGAATAACATATAGTGGTAATACATACTTTCGGGTCAGACAGGACCTCGTATGCTATGATTCCCGCTGAGCGGAGAACACCCTGAGAGAACAGAATACATACCGTGCGCAACTTCTACGAACTTCTCTTCTGCTCCTGGATCTTTATTTTTGTCTGGGTGGTATCTAGAGATTTAGTCAGTCTCAGTCAAACGCGTATATCTTGCAAGCATACTTGCGACTTAGCCGCTTGTACGCGGCACGAATGTCCTTGTCAGAAGCAGAACGAGACACTGTGAGAGGAGAATCACATCAGGATCAGTTCTTGTGTTCCAACATAATGCGCGCCTTGGACTAACGATCGAGGGTCTTGTACAAGTCTGCCGCGTTAACAAGTAGACCAAGCAGAAGCACGGTGGATAGAAGCAGGAGAATATGCGGCGCCATGCCTCGCGCGAGTGCCAGACACTATAGAGTAGATCCCGAGTAGGAGTCACCCAAGATGAACGAAGGAGTGGAAAGTCCTGTATGGAGGACAGGCGAGTAGTTGACAAGGTGTAAGTTGTTATAGCTGGTAGCAGTACTAGTCAAGCGATCGACGTTGTAGACATGCTAGAAGAAATTGCCTTTTCGGGACGCGACACGTAGCTCACGCGTGGCAAATTCATCTTATCTTATCGCTCGGCAGTGACCCCGCTGACATCACTTCGACGCTCGTGATAACTCCGACTCCCTTCATTTGTGTTCACTGACACTTGTGCCGCTTTGGCTGCGCGCACAGCTCCCGCCTTGTGTTCATCCGTACGCACAGGAAAACTAGTACTTACGACTCAGCTCGCCGTATAGCCAAGATCAAACCAAGCGTGGTGTTAGGTATATATCTCGTAGCATCCTTAGAATCCAGAATTCTCACCTGAACCCACCGCCGGAAGATGTACTCTCCAAGACGAAGCTATGGCTCGCCACCCCCAGAACTGTCGAACAATCCCTTCATCGACAACCCTGCCAACCCTCTAACTCGTTATCCAGACATAACAGGTGGCGATCTACCAAACTCTTCTCAGCCATACACGACATGGATGTCAAACGCTGGGGGACCATCGACATCGTCCCTATCTCCTACATCCAGTGGGTACATGGGACATCAACAGACGGGCCTGCCTAGTGCAGGAGTATATGTCCCCTCTCAGATGCCGCAACAGAACACCTGGGGAGTCCCCCCAAATATTACAGGATATCCCACAAGCACTATGGGGTCGGGCTTCATGTCTCCACCTGTTCAATCACAACCCACCGGAATGCCATTCCAGCCCTCCAGCTCATTTGGACAGCAGCTACAGGGGGCTATGGGTGGGGGATACAGTGGTATGCCGCAGCAACAACAATATTCGGGGTATGCTCCCACTCCGCAATATGGGCAGATGCCATTCGGGCAGCCGCCACAGCAACAACAACCGCAGAACGCATACCTCCCTGAGTTCGACCCTCTCGCAGGATCGTCATCTGGCCCTAACAATACCCAAGCACAAGGTACGGGGGGATCACAGTATCAAACCCCTCACCCGCGTGACTTCATTCGTCAACATAAGGTCGAATTGGAAGCCTGGGCTCCATACTATTGGAAACAGGCATGTCGCTTTCATCTGAATGGGTCGATGCGTTCTCAGCTCACAATGTATATTTGCGCTTATAGGCTCTGAATGCGTTTGATGCTCTCAAGGAAGCCTGGGGAGCCAGGAAGCGTGATATCGAAGCTAGAGCCAGGTCATTTGGCGGTGCAGGTCTGTTCAGCGGAGGAGGTTATGGCGGAATGTATGGCGGACAGGGCCAGGAGGTCGCCAGGCTAGAACAAGTAAGTTTCTGCCCGCGATGTTCAATCAAAGTACTTACGTACAATGTCCCCTCAGCTTGCGAAGGAAGCAGGTCTGAACTTCGGTGGGTGAATACTATTGTCATGAAGACGCACTCACTGAACTCGATTATGCATTGCTGCGAAACAGATTCAGTGGCAGCCTCTCATTTCCAGATGCAAGAGGTTTTCACGGGATATCGTCAATCGGGAGACTTGGCGTCAAAACGGCGAGTACGAGAGAGCATCAACGCAGCCCTGCAGAGTCTGCCGGATTGGCCGCCTCAGTATATTTGAGCATACCATCGTTCCCATAATTTTGGAACATACGGAAGCGGTAATATGCATTATTTGTTGCCTTGTTGTTGTATTCTTGGGACCATACCGGTATCCGAATTCCTGTAGAGCCAGTATTGGTATTTCTATCGCTCACTTACATGTGTATTATAAGCTCAATGCGCAAGAACATCAGCGGAAGAGGAACGAAGAAAGTTATTTGAGATCGAAGTTGACGTTGAATGCATATGGAAGCATTGAGAAAGGAAGAAGAAACTCGGAAAGGGCAAGATACACCGTACATTATGGAGGAGTGTAGCAGACACAACTACTTGGACGCTATAACCAAGTGCCATATTTCAGTTCGGTACAGATAAGGGGACGATTCAAGCCTGAGCGGAATAACGTACGTTCATCACGCCTGAGACTTTGTCAGTGCCTCAACAACCTCATTTGTATGAGTGACTGGACTGTATTCCAATGGTCACGAGCAGTAGCCGACACCTCTATATCATCAAGTTTGAACTGCACCGTCTCTGAGAAGGTATCTGACAGCCTTGCAGCGAATTTTGCAGGAGATTGTAGTCCACGACCACGCCTGAGCATCGTACATTGGGACTTGTAGGGCAAACGTCTCGTCATTGCCTCCCGATCGGCTTCTAGAGCAGCGTCCGAAGCATCGTAACTGACCAAGAGAATACCGAGGCGACTCCATCCGCGGGCGAAGGCGCGTAAAGTGGACAAGGTAATGATGGGATAATCTGCTTGTAGTTCTAGATGCACCATTCTTGGCCGAGCAGAGATCATTCTCTGAGGGTAGTTATTTGGAAGGAAGTTGGGCCTCATGCTGTCTATTACCAGTGTCTCAATGTTAGGCAGCTCCAGAAGCGAAGTAATGGTGAAGATTTTGGGCTGATCAGAAGGGTACAGGTACCAGTGTAAATGCAAGAACTTCAGCAACTTGTGAGTGGATATTGCCGTGATAAGACCCTGAGTATGTAAGAAGCGTAGGTTATGCCTAGCAAAAATAACGAGGTGGGGGAGGCGAGGGCATGCATCTTCACCAAGCAGATGAGTTGGAAGATGGGTACCAGCCATACCACAGTGGATGGTCAGTTTTTCAAGCACCGGGAAGTTGTGTGTATCCGCATGTATACTGACAAACTCATCCAAAGTCTTGGAAGGAAGCAATGTAGACCTAAGTGAAGGCTGATGGTAGGATCTATGATATGAGTTGAGCTGTTATCCGACTGCTCTGTGAAGACCCGCGACACACTAACCGATTATTGGAGGATCTCTGGTGAATACCGGAGACGTTCAAGGAGTGCCCGATGTGCTCTCGGGTGATGCTCGCGGTCGACCAGATAAACCCTTGCGCTGCGAATAAGTTTGGCCTGCAGCC
>JSYW01001135.1:0-12485 GCA_000787475.1 Lentinus polychrous | reverse complement strand
GAGGGAGAGAAACACGAGGTATCACGTGATGGATAGATGTTGTGGGAAGCCCGGCCGAGTGGCGGCCCTAACGCTCTTGCTTCTTCTCAGCTTCCTCTCCATCCTCTTGCTGAACCGCTTACACGAGTCTAACATACCTTCAAATATAACATAGCTGGAGATGAGATCTATACTTTCGCTGCCTCCGGAAGTACTTCAATTCGTCTTCAGGGAGCTCGACCAAACAGATCTATGCATCGCCATACGACTCAGCAAATCGTTATATTCGATAGGCATTCGTATCCTTTACCGCGAGATAGGCGACTCTAGTCCTAGACTTACCTCAAAGAACTCCATTCTCCTGCTTAAATCCCTTACGTCGAATCGCAATCCAGCCGATGCACAATTACGGGCCTCCCATGTCCGTTTGCTACGACTCGACTACATAGAAGTCCGTATAACCGCCAACCTATTACGTCTCTTGCGACGCGCATTCTCCAGGCTTAACGGGTTGCGAGAACTGCATCTAGAGTTTGGACTGCAAGATAACTACCATTGTCTCGCCTGGTGCTTACACGACTTTCCCGCTCAGCTTCGTGTCTTCACCACCTCGATCAGATGCGACCAAAGTCTTGCATCCTTCCTTGTCAAACAACATGAATTGGTGGAACTGGGACTGAGAGGATTCCAAACGACGTCCCCCTTCCTCTTACCACCCTCGTCTCTCCCCAAACTCACCGCGTTCCGGACAATCCATGCAGGCGTGGCCGTATTAGAAGAAGTGGTGAGAGGGAGACCGATCGAATCTGTCTCCATCTCTCTCTTCCCAGAAGACGAGTTCTCCCCGCTCGACATTCTCCGATTGAGCGCTGCGGAAATTAGAAGGCTGACTGTCCTCGCCTTGGACGATACCTCCCCCGACGTCCTCTTTGCCGAAGTCGCCTCGCGATTGCCTACATTGGAAGCACTGCATATCGTCGTTCTCTTGGCGCGGAATGATAAAAGCGTACGTTCTGTTGCCCGTTCTTGCGCCTTCATTCGTAACTCAACGGCGATCGTTGTAGTGTGACCTGCTTGCGTCCGCGCCGTATCTGAGCGGTTTCACGGGCCTCCGTTATCTCACCTTTATGACGGGTGGGTCTAGAGAGATAGCCGACGAAGAGCAAGCGATTGTTAGACAGTGGGCGGATGCGTGCAAGACCCTGAAGACCATCATCCTTCCACAAGGAAGAGTATGGTTCGAGAGGGCAGGTCAATGGGTGTGTGGAGACCAGTCCGTTTGAGCAGGACTGATCCGGTTTGTCTACGTTATTCGTGCGTTTCCCTCTGTTCTTCATCCATGTTACATCACGCTGACGACCGCCCGCTTAAAAGACGACGGACATGTAGCAGCCAGTGTAACATATTGTCATATAGAGGGATGTACTGTTATATTCATCGGTTTTAGGTGAGTTCACTGTTTCTCAACATGGATGAGGTCATAACTGAGCCGGCGCATAGTGCTTGTCATTGTCCAGGTTTCATGGAATGTTCTCTCATTGCAACGATTCTTCTCAGGTTTAATGCTGTTGTACATTATACTCACAGCGTGTATTCAGTAATTCTTTCAACCCGAAACGTTAACCCAACTGACCTGAATTATTCGCGCGACAGCTTTGCAAACCCTGGGTTATCATACACAATCAAGGCCCGTACATCAATCGCGCCTGTCAAGCATTTCACGTGGATAGCGCGACAAAGGTGCCCTGGAATTCGTTGTATCGTTGTGGTTTCTTCGTCGAAGGTCATGATAGTATGACAAAGCAAGAGCAGAGGAGGTAAATCCATGAGGCGATGAATCCCCAACTGACGACACGCTGATTCAATTGACCCAATGTTGTTTTCGACAACTTGCGGCATGTCTACCGGACAGACCCATCTTTCTACACTGGTGCCATTGGTACGTCGAGTTCTCCTTCGCGGTATCCTCACATGTAAGGCGAAGTGCTGACAGAATCCAACACGTTACATTGGCGGATCCGTGCTTGTACGTCTCGTCGAGCACCTAAATGCGGAGAATTAGAGTTTTGACATCACCGTTCTCGTGCGTAGCCTCTCAATCTCCCGGCGCCCCCTGCTAGTAGGCTCCTACCAATCCTTCCCCTGTCCATACCTCCGCATCCTGAACCTCTGCGCCATCCCCAATGCCTCCGTAAACTCCATGGCTCAGGCTCATTTTTCCCCCATCCGCCACTATCCGTCAGCATTTCTTCCTTGGCAAGTTCAAGTTTCCGAAGTGGGGCCTTCAGCCGTCCGGTGGCCTAGAGATAGTCGAACAGTTTGCGTAGCATGTCCTTGTCCGATAGCAGACTCCGCGGCCAGACCATACCGTATCTGCATCTCCGCTCGTTCCCGTCGATAAGCTGGGCAAGCCAAGTGTTTGAGCTTGAACGTTCGAACCATGACGCCAGACTTCGTTCAGCTATATTCTATCTCAGGATGTGGGCTCCCCACTAATCGACGCGTTACTACTTGCAAATGAGTCGCACATTCATTCGATCTGCAGCCATATCACAAAGGTCAGCCTACATATCATGCAGCCATTTCAAGTTCCTGTCCATCATGCATAGGGCAAGTAAGCTATAAACCCTCATATCACATCAGTCCAAAGCTCAGCTGCCTTCTGACGCTCCTTCTCTGCAGCGAACAGCCCGGAGGCATACAAAGAGTCCATAAACTCGGTCCAGGATGTGATGAGGATCTTGTCGCCTTCATTCTTGAGATGGAAGACCTGCATCATGTTATTATTGTACGGCTGGCCCATTCTGGTCTTTCCACCGGTCGTAAGCTATATTCGAGGTTAGCTCACAAGAGCAGCAGCCAATACGGAACGACGTACGTGAACGACAACGCTTCCCTGTCCCTCGATAATCTCGTGGATATGGAACTGATGAATGCAATTGCATTGAGGTGAGTGACTGGATAAAGCAGGAACGAAGTACGAGTCTAGACTAGTACTTACCTTCAATTCGACAAACAGCTCCTCCCTGACCTTTTGGAAGAACGCCAGAAAGGCCTCATTCTCGACAGGCGGCCTCTTCACACTTTCGGGCCTGACGCGAAGTTCAAATTCCGGTGCAGCAATCTCGGCGATAGTATCGAGGTCGGTCTCGGTAAGAGCATTGTACCAGCGTATGACTGTCTGTACCTGCGCTGAGGGGTGAAGGGGGATAGCACCTCTAACGTTCGATGACATGGCCGTCTGGTTACTGGAGTATAATCGGTTGAGCCTATTGTTCAGAATATCATGGCCACGTACGTACCGATATTGCTACAGATATCTTTCAGAGGTATACTGGAGGAACTACTCAGTTGCATTCGGCCTTATTTATAGGTTATATCCCAACGCAGCGCTGAGCTGATTCAGGCTGAATGACCGACCCGAGAAATATTATCCGTTACCATCCCAAACGGTTTCCTGATGCTCCAGTCTCCTATACTCACTGCCAGCCGTTAGTCAACAAGAGAATCCACCCCTCTTGTCGGAATTGCGACGAACCGGCAAACGACGCATCAATGACTAGGTGACAGACGAAGTCTGTTCTGCTAAAGCAGGTTTGACTGTGAGTCATATGTCGATTTTGAGGGTCCCATTGTAGCGAGGTACACATCATCTGCTGACAAGAGAAGATGATCTCGTCTGCACGATGCTCACATACTACTGTAGCATGAGAATAATGCTAGAGTCATACTGCCAAGCCTGTAGAGCGGATGGGATTTGAACGCACTGATCTTGGCGGGTAAATCGGTCGCACCATGCGTCAATATCGAGCGCACCGGGTAGCGGTATAGGAGGGGATGTGAACTACAGTACAAAACTATCGATATCCACCGTTCCAAGGGGGTCACAGGAGATTCTGCAGTAATATCATTGCTCTGTGACTAGACGTTAATGACCCATGACAAAGCAATACCCGAGATCCTATGAACTGATGGAGTGCCGGGGATTACATGGGCTTCTTTCTCGGGAATGGCAATAGAAATACTTACACGGACATTATTGCAGCACTCAACGCGATTCCTGGCTAGCCACGAGCGAAACATTCAACACGATCACGTGATGCGGTCGCGAGTCTGTCCTGCCTGCCTGACCGACCATCACAGAGAGGTCCTTTGAGTTGGGGTAGTTTACTATGTACCTTGTGTCGCACTGTCGCTCGTTTGCGATGAGATCCGTAATTCATTGCGTTCGTTTGAGTAGAAGTATGAATCGCACGGCCACCTGGGCAGCAGACGGCTCGGAGTAAGTTATGTACGCATCACCGAAAGGAATGTCCGTGATATACATCATGATATAGTTAGATAAAAGTCCGTCGTGAAAATGCAATCATGATCAAACCCGAAAGCATGCAAGAGTAGTCATGAATGACAAGAGACTGCGGGATCTTAGTACTTAGTGTCCACCGTCGGAGTAAGGAGTCGTGTACTCTGCAGAGTACCTACTCGAACCCACAGCGAGGGGCTTGCCCTCACTTGGAGGCTCCTTGAAAGCTACAGGCGCGTAGACTTTGCGTTGTTTCGAGCCCTTGCTGGTGAGGACGACAATGATCAACGCGAGGAGAAGGACGATCACGCCGCCTAGAAGACCCATGATGATCCAGGAATTGCGAATCAGGCTGATAAGTTCCTCGCTTGACTTGTCGTCCTTCTCGTCGTCCTCGTCGCTGACAGCACCGGCAGCGTCTGAGGTAGATTCATCGTCCGAGGATGAACTCTGCTCTTGCAAGAATTGTGCATTCCGCGCCTTGGTCATGCTGTCGAACTCTGCCCAAGCTTGATTGGCATCAGTGAGCTACAAATCAAGTGGAGGTATTAGGCACGATTGGTCTTCCCGAGAGACAACAACATAATCACATACGCTAAGGAACTGCATGAAGGGAGGCGTGTTGCCAACTGAAGCCCAATTGCCAAAGTCATATAGAGCATAGATGTTGCGCTGGAACACGTCTCCGAGGAGGAAAGCTACAGTAAATTTAATCAGTCAACCGAGCTGACCGTGATTTGTGGCATTGAACTTACCACCACCTGCCTGTTCAGGTGTAACCGTCAAAGCCATAATCCTCCCTTGACACACCACCTGACCGTCCTCAGTGACATTGAAGGGAACAAGTAAGTCAATGGGATGAATAGGATATTCATTGGCGCTATTCAGTTGATCGAAGATTCAATATACAGCCTGAGATGCGGAGGGACGATGAAGAGTGACGTACCCGAAGACCGCGGTGATGTTGACTTTGGTCTCGCAAGGCAACGTATATACACCGTCGGGCCCCTTTGAAGCCCCAGGGACGTCCCCGAAGATGGCATCAACAATAGACTGCGGCGCAGTTACTTCAGTAGCGAATGTAGCCAGCGGTTAGTTAGGTCTCCGACCGAGGTGGCACTACTAGGGAACTCACTCGGGGAAGCACCCGTATCGATGATTGACAACCAGGGCACTTGCAATGATTTGCTGGGATTTTACAAATAATTTGTCAACCATACAAATATTCATGTGCGAGGCGACTCACTCTTGCACAGTAGTATTTGTGTACTTCTTGCCGTTGATGACCAGAGCATCCATGGTAGTTGCCCAGCGATCAGGACTTTGGACGAGGAGCTTCGGTGTCGATGTAATGGCAGAATAGTTCTGAACAACCTCGCCTAAAGATCACGACGAACATATTTGAATGTCTATCTTTACCTTGGCCATAGGAGACATACCGATTGAAACTTCGCCGCCATCGGAAATACCATAGCCGTTGCGGGACAAGCGGAAGGTGATGAAATTGGGCTCGTCAGGCTTCTCGCTGAATACCTGTAGCATAGAGTATAACACATCAGTTGCAAAATCGCGCACTTCCATGGAGCAACCAACATACATGATCAAGGAAGGTGGAGCCGTCTACATGTGAGCCCGACTTATTGAGGAATTGAGGGATCGCTGACAAAGAAGGCCTAGACGTTGATGGTTACTGACAGGAGCCTCATAATCTTCGTAAGATTGTACTCACGGTCCCAAGCCGAGGATACCCTGAGTGACCCCATGCGTTGCATTAGCACCGGGTGCATTGACTACGGACGAAGTTGTGAGTTGAAACTTGAGAAACTGGAGTAGTGTACTTACTCCAAGCCTGATTTTGGACTGTGTATGTACCCCAGGTGACATTGGACGTCACAATAGGCCCCTTCGCCTCTGACAGATCCCTGTAAATTGGCTAGTGAGACGGAGAGGTGACTTGGCGACTGCGGGAGCAACATACACGTATTTGAGCTTGGCCTCTACCCCCGTACTCGTGAAATGCGAGATATTCGAGCCAGCTGTATCGAGCCAAAGATCGGAGGATCCGGTGTCAAGTTGCACCTAAGGTCGATTTAAGCTATAATCTATAGCAGAAAAGAATCAAGCGTACCAGGAACGGTTCGCCAGCAACATGAATGATCCCAGCGTAGATTGAATTGAGCAAGTTGATGAAGGAGAAAGGGTCTCCGCCGGTGAGAGCGACCGAACTGTTCGCGTCTGGAATGATGAGATCCCGTCGGACCAGAGGGACGATGATTCCATGAGCGAGGCCGGAACCCACCAGGACGGAGAGGAGAGAAGTGAGCATGGGGGGATGAGGAAAGGGAAGGGGAGATGATGAGTTCTTGTCGAAAGGCAGGTGTATATATAGCGAGGTCATAAGAAACTGTCTTGAATCCAGCACTGCATCAGCAAAAGTTCATTTTAACCGAGTCTTCCGTGCCACAAAGCGACGAGCGTGCAGACGCACATCAAATTCAACATCCTAAGCTTCCGCTCTCCGTCGGTCGACAGTATCAATGCGCGCGATGGCTTCGCAGTTCGAGGAAATAGTAGATGTATAGTGACATGGAGCTAAGTAGGAATGTAATCTGCGAGAATGAATTCTACCCGGGCCCGTTGGGATACCACGCACCTTCACTTCCAGCCTGAATTTGTCAACCATCGTCGCCATCCGGATCGGTGCATACAGCGCCATTTACCAAATGGCCATTCAACGAAGGGACAGCCAAGGGACAGTGGTCTGAGACATTGAGTCGTGTATCTTTGAGGAGACCGACCAGAGGCCGATGTTCGCCGGTCATAGCTCTTAAACAAGCGATTTGAATATCAACAATGAGTCAAAGTCTAGAGATCGTCGGCTCGATTCATTTGCAGCAACCTACGTACATATGTAGTTGCTTTGTTGCGCATGCAGCGATACTTATCTGTGGTTGAGGCCTCTCATTTAGCAAACACGTTCAGGACCGCTGTGGCTGGATAGTAAGGCGTAGCACGAATGCTGCACATCCGAGTCGCACCGGGCGGCAGCGCTCAGGCCTCGGGACGGGCATGTTTCCCGGCAGTAATCCGACCGAACGTTGCCGACGACTGAGTGCTCAGCTAGAAACATATCGTGGCAGTAAGTACAGTACATAGCATGCCCAAGACATACCTACAGCTAGGTTACATGAGGGAGGATCTGTGTACATGTACTGTCAGTTGATGCGACCCAGTGGTAAGATCTGATTCGCATACATTCAGACCACTCATAGGTAGTAGCCACGGTACAAAGCAAGAAGACAGTGATTGTCAGCCAGGATGGCAACATTATTTGAACATACCGTCCGATTTCTGAGACCAGTGAGTGTAAGCAATGCAGTCAACGTCCGGCGGCTGTCTGAGCGGATCAACAGTTGCTGCCACGTGGTAGTTTCTAGCACGTGCTGCGGTACTTAGTATGGCGCTTTGACTCGATCTTGACTCGATCGACATCGCAAGAAAGTCTGGTCTGCAGTTGTTACTCGGGAGGTTACTGTAGAACTACCACCATTTCGTGCCACATTACCTGCCATCTCTTCTCAAGATGGCACTGTACGCTGAAGCGAAGTACGAACTTATCACCCGTCGGTTACAAGAGGTTCTGGGCGGTGAAAGTATCAAGGCAATTTTGGATGAAGGACGGACACCGAAATGCTACTGGGGTAAGTAACCGCTCTGCGCGATCTTTGCGTGAGATATATCTCTAACCAGCTGATTGATAGGTACTGCGCCGACTGGTCGACGTATGATGATTCTCTGAGCTTGATTGTGTAAACGGTTGCTCAAATGCTCATCTATAGCACATATCGGCTACCTCGTTCCTCTGACGAAAATAGCTGATTTCCTCAGGGCAGGAGTAGAGGTCACCATTTTGCTTGCGGGTGAGTGGATACGCTGTCTGCGTGTAGAATATGGCTCTGGTACTAATAGGAACCCAGATGTCCACGCATTCCTCGATAACTTGAAGGCTCCACTCGAACTCGTTGCTCACCGCACAAAATA
Organism: Lentinus polychrous; assembly: GCA_000787475.1. Lineage (NCBI taxonomy): Eukaryota > Fungi > Basidiomycota > Agaricomycetes > Polyporales > Polyporaceae > Lentinus > Lentinus polychrous. The sequence goes on along the minus strand of JSYW01001135.1, from coordinate 4,162 downwards.
CTACCAATTTGTTCTCCTCGCCGTCTTCCAATCGCTCGGAATACCCACGTCGAAACTACGATTTGTGGAGGGATCATCCTACCAGCTTTCAAAAGAGTACAACCTTGATAACTACAAGCTTTGTTCGATCGTTACAGAACACGATGCCAAGAAGGCTGGTGCCGAAGTTGTCAAGCAGGTTGACAGTCCCCTGCTGAGTGGATTGCTCTATCCCGGCTTGCAAGCTCTTGATGAGCAGTACCTTGGATGCGATTTCCAGTTCGGAGGCGTAGATCAGGTTAGTTATATTCTTGATCGACAACGCAAACGTGACTGATTGATTTGTAGAGAAAAATCTTCACATTCGCCGAACTCTACCTCCCTAGACTGGGCTACAAAAAACGTGCACATCTGATGAACGCTATGGTTCCCGGCCTCGGCGGGGGGAAGATGTCCTCATCAGACCCAAACTCCAAGATCGATTTCCTTGACCCGCCGGCGACAATCCGGAAGAAGATCAAAGGCGCGTTCTGTGAGGAGGGGAACGTCGCGGAGAATGGTGTACTCTCCTTCGTCAAAGCAGTTCTCATTCCCATTAGCCAGTTGCGCATCGAACGGGCGCACGGCGATACCGGGGCTGATTCCGAGGAGGGACAAAATGCGATGGGGGACCAGACCCCGTTCGTCTTGGAAGGTGCGCCCGAGGGCACCGTCTTCTCCATCTACAGAAAGGAAGAGTATGGCGGATCGCTGCACTACAAGACCTTTGAGGAGTTGGAGCAAGATTTCGCAGAGAAGAAAGTGCATCCAAAGGACCTGAAGACCGCTGTCGCCGATGCCATCGTAAGGCTGCTGGAGCCAATCCAGAAAGCATTCGAGGAAAACGAAGAGTGGAAAACTGTGGAAAAGTTGGCTTACCCTGATCCGAATGCGAAACCGGAGAAGAAGAAAAAGAAGGCATGTTCGCCTCCAACCGACTTCTTTAATTCTTCTGCTTACCTTCATGATCTCCAGGAGAAAGTGTACCACCCTCCGCCCCCGGGTAAAGGCAAGAACGCGAAGCAGCCCGTAGGGGATACTGCGCCCGATACCACTGCACCTGCCGAAGTCGTCCCAGCACCTCCGCCAGGCTCGGACGTGGTTGAGGCCGCGGTAGAGCTCGCAAAGGAAGAGTCGAAGAGCACATAAATTTGTCGATGGAAAAGAACTTTAAGAAGACCAAGATTGATGTATCGTTATGTATTGATTGTATCCGATACCGTTTTACACGCTGACCGTTTGACGATGCTCCAAAGGTTGGTTGACTTCTGAGCAACCCCATCTCAGTGCCTCATGCTCGCGTCGTTGTGAATGGGTAATTCCAGGTCACGGTGCCCCTACAGTACTACCGTTTAGGCCGTCAAGGCTGTAACGGTGGTTGTCCTCTCAAATCCGCAACCTTCTGATCCATTCACTCCTCACCGGAAGTTCAAGTCTATTTCCAGCACCGTCAGCCTGAAATCCAGCACAGCTTTTGCGGTTTGCGTTCCAGCTATGTTCACACAGTAAGTTATGTACTAAGGCTGGTGGCGTGTGGCTACAACCGTTCCGCAATATGATATTGCATGCTAATTCTGTCGAGATCGACGTCACTCGTTGGGGTAAGTTGGATGTCGTCCTGCATAAATACTAGACCCCATACTTACGATGAGAAGAGAGGCATAAGCATCTCATTCTCATTCCGCAAGATGGGGTATGTACTACCTGTCTGTCCGAACGTCAACGGCCGGTGCTAATTGCACACAGTATCATCGTATCCTGCCTAGAAGGTATGGCAGTATAATGGTTGTTCTCCTGAGGCTTTCTCATGCAAATTTGCATCTCTATCAATCCCCTCTGCAGGAATCGTCGATTGTATAGCCGCCGTCGTGATGGGCGTCGTCGACTGTGTGGCGGGTTGTTTAGAATGGATTGTTAGCGGTGAGTACGACCCCTTTCTTCGACACTCACAGCAAGGCGCGCTCGGAATAGGTAGATGATAATTGTTATCCTTCAGTGATAGTAGGGTGTTTCACCGCGATATGGGATTGCATCGCGGGCATCTTATGCTGTGGGTGAGTTATCATACCTCGTTTACAGCCTTGGGGGCAGTACTGAGGCTGCTGCAGAAGAGTGTAGAAGAGGGCTCCAGGATATGAGCTGTACAATTGTGGTCACCTGGAGCCCTCAAAATGATACCACACGATACCCGCGGAAGTCATGATATCACATCCTCAAACTTGACAGTGAAGGAGAGGTTTGAAGCGATGATTATGCTGTACTCTTTTACTACTACAATTAATCTAGCTGTTACCGTATAATTACTTCATGGATAGTTCGTCGGAATTTTAGCTGGTCCTCATTCAGAGAACAAACCGTAGTATGAATCGTCGTCCAAGTCGTACGAGTCCTCGTGAGCTTTCTGGCAAATCGAGTCGACGTCCGCGCGAATATCGAGGAAGTCGTTCTTGGGAGATCTCGGCGGGTTTGACGCTTCGCGTGCACCTTCCGGCTGACCTGATTCATTGCGTGCGTTTTCTAACAAAGCGAAGATATCGCCATGGTCATATGCTCGAATTGGTCCGGAATCTATAAACGAAATGAAGAAGCTCAGAATCGGTGTCGGGAATGGACAACTGAGCATTTTACGAACCTTGTGGCGCCTGCTCTGGTCCTGTCGTTTGGTGCGTCGGCTGAGCAGTCGCTGGGACATGCACCATTCCATGGGTGCTTGCTGAGACGACAGCTTGAGGGTCGCCACCACGCCTTTGTTCAGTAGCAGTGGCGTGCGGTTCCTGGCGTACATGCCTCTCGACAGTCTCTGTTTCACCAAGGTCGTCAGCGTTGACTCATGCGCGAACTGCATAGTATCTTGCTTACCAGCTTCTGGGACAGTCGGCGCGACTATACGAGATGATGCGGCTACCTTCGTCACTGTCTCGTTGTTCCGGGTAGACACCATAGGTGGTTTCTGTCTATCGGGCGCGACAACGTCCTTCGGACGATCTTGACTAAGTACCGGTACCCAATGGAAGGTCCTAACGTCTGTGATCGCTGGGTCAAGAATATGGAGCTCCGATTCTTTCAATATGAAAAATTGGGATAATATGGCTCTCAGCTCGGCCCTCCTTGCTTCCAGTAAAGCCTGGTTTTGTGTCTGTGGTGGAGAATCTACCGACGTCGCACGATGTGATTAGTTCCCTCTAAATAGATACGAATATGCGGGCCGATGTCACTCACCATTGCCAACAGTCTGTGCTGTCTCAGGCTGTTTGCTCCACGCTCTCCCAGAAGAAGATTGTGGAGTACCTGTCGGTATTGGCGGAATGGTTCCAGTGGCGGAGGAACTGGGATGTGGGGAGGCCGAGGGTTCAGCGATCGGCGCCGAAGGTGTCCGCAGGTCTTGCGCCACCTTCTTCTTCCTCGCTGCGCGTTTCTTGACCGGTGGGTTCGACGCGTCCTGAGAGTCGACCTCTTCCACCTTGCGTCTCTTCCTCTTACCAGTCACGTGCGTTGTGGTTGCCTCTGACGCGGCTTGTACTGGTTGGTGGTTGTGGGAGTGGATTGGACACGGGGAGTGCTTAAGTCCAGTTTGACCTCCATGCGCTTGGTTCGACACCGCTGACGGTACACCACGACCGGCGTACGAAGTCGAAGCCAAGTTCGGTTGTGGTGTTGATGTGTAAAGGCTGCCGTGCACTCGAGAGGATTTCGAAATGCTGGGCGGCGCCATGGAGGTTTGTGCATAGTTCGGAATAGGAGCCACAGGATGAGGGAAGGCATGATGGGAAGAGGGACCAGCAGACATTGCATTTATAGCATGAGACGGAAGTACAGTCACATTGCGAACAAAACCATGGCTAGAACCTCCATTGGTAGTGTTTGGCTGTATCACAACATTAGGGTACATTGTCGGCATCGGGAGGTTCCGCCATTTTGTGGTATACGTCCGTTGCTGATATGAAGGATTGACTTGAGGTGGCGCAGCGTGAATGGTGTTCGCAGGTCCGGAGTGTTTAGGAGGAACCAACGGCACTGTTGTGAAGGGAGGGATGTCGCGAATAGGCTGTCGTGGCATCGTACCGGTACAATTCAAGTAGGCAGAGTCACGGCCGTATGCAGGAGAAAGATGTGAAGAACTGATCGTGGTATTAACGCGTCGCTT
>JSYW01001130.1:0-29547 GCA_000787475.1 Lentinus polychrous | reverse complement strand
AGTATGTTGCCAGAGCGGACATACTACATCTTCTGGGTAAGCATCCCAGGTTGTACCGAATGTGTGGTATGGCCTTCCATACGGAAACGGCAAGCAAGAATGGCGTCCGGTGAGCAGGTGGACCCGAGGGATATCTATATCCGAGGGCACCACCTAGGGCTACAAAAACTGAGTCAAGGTGCATTAGTACAAAAACATTTGTAAACTGTTGATGACATAGCGTGTACTTGCCTACGTTCCACGGTAACAGAGAGAGAAACTCAGTATTGACAGCGGATTCTTAGCCGCGTGCTGCTGCTGGTACCGTCATCCCAGTCTTCCTCGGCCTCTATGTTCCATGTAATCCATCTCGTAGTCATACTCATCCCAGTTTCTTCTCTGGTGCCACTGTCGTGTCGGCGGGGCACCTGAACGAGCACTCAGGATATATGAATTCCATACGTCAGAAATAGATTCTCGGATGGAGGTGCCCATGCATGAGGAAAGCATGCACCATCCTAGCCCCGCAAACCTAAGTTAATGCGATTGTTAGCATGCATGACCTCTGGTGGGATGAATTGTCACTCACAGAAGCAATCCCAGGAAGACGAAGAGAGGAAACAACCCTCCGACGGGGTCATTGTGCTCCATAATAATGATGGTGCTGAGTACGAAGGCCCCTCAGGCTTTTTCACGAGAATAGCCTGTCAACGGACGTAAGTGGTGGAATTTATAAACAGCTGATTCGTTACATATGACTAGTGCTTACTACAGTAGCGTTGCTGGGTATTCGAAGGACTGAAACAACTGGTGGAGCTGGGAAAGTCAACACTCGGTTAAACGGATATCTTATCAGATACTGCAGCTCGTGAGATCTGCCGCCGGTTACATGGGTTCGGATCTTCAGACAGCGAAAAGCCAGGGGGACCCGGTGCTGCGGATACTACGATCGCCTTACATCCAAATTGAAAGAAAATACAACGCCATCCAACGTCGTAGGGCTGACATGAGATTACAGTGAGTTGCAAGGAATATGTCCGCCAGTAGAGGGCCTCAAAGAGCTTTGGTTGTTCATTATGTCTGGCTTGGCACACGGGCATAGTTGGAAAGTGGACCGTTCGCTGAAATTCATAGTCCGCCAGAGCGCCCTATATAACCCTATCTGACCTGGCACTTCTCTCCTTGGCCCATCCCCAGACCCCGCCTAGAGTGCAGCTGGCATTTATTCGTGAAGATAAGTTGCGCAGTTAGCCAACAGTCAATTCTCGCGAGGTAAGAGGTGATCCACCGGCAAACATAGATAGATTTCCACTAAGATGAGCACTAGCTCGCCAATACAACGGGACACGACCCAAAACAAAGGAACTGCTTCCTCGATGTAAGCGTACCGTTGCGTCGGATCCTCATCCATTTCTCACTCCCTTCGGTTGCCTTGATGTAACAGCTCCTCATAGGCACTCTCCCAGGCCAATAATTCCCTAAACTCATGGTCATCGTCGAACAGACCGAGGACCATACCTTGGCAGTTCGCGCATTACAGTCAGCATCGCCGTCATCAATGGTGAGGGGACTTACTTCGGCCAGAATGCTGGCTCGATGGATGCGCTTGACCTCTTTCCTTTCTTCAGGGAACCAACGGAACGGTAAATGATCGCAAGGACCAGCAAGGCGACGTAGAACGTGCGGGGACCCGTACGCCAACGACGTTGCCTACTGAAACATTCGACCCATACCAATTACGCAATGGTTTGAAGTCTGAGGATGAGCTTGCTCAGCTTCGCAGGCGTAGAAAGAATGGCAAGAATCTCGAAAAGTACCATCGAAAGCAGAATAACGTTGGTCTCGTCGATGCATATATCATGCGTGTCTATGCATTGACAAATCTATGCAGCTTATCTCGTATGTGCTAAAGTCTATGGAGGATCATACCGAAGAGGCTCGAGTCGAGTCAGAGGCCTCTCGACTGCCGGTAACATTTTTTATTGCCTGCCACCATGAATTCTCAGTCAAACCAATATGCAGATAAAAATCGCCGTGTGGGCAAGTTTGTTAGCCAATTTCAGCCTATGCGTCCTCCAACGTGCGTGTCTTGTCTCCATTCTTCCAGTGAAACTCGTGATTGAGTTCTTGCAGTGTACGCTGCCATATCGTCGCTATCATTGTCATTACTGGCCACCGGCATCGACTCTGTCTTCGACATTGGTAGCAATGTCCTATTGTTTTGGTTGCATCAGAAGGCGATGAAACTCGACGTTAATAAATGGCCAGTTGGAGGTTCACGCCTAGAAACAATTGGAAATATTGTTTACGGTAAGGAGCACGCTCCGATATAACAGGAACGTGTAGCTGACATCTCCCTATCCGCAGGTTTCCTGTAAGGTAGTTTTTACTCCCATTTACCTACGCCACTAACCCAAGGGTAGAATGGGTTCTGTCAACCTCGTGGTAATTGTCGAATCTGCGAGAACTCTTATCACACACAATAGCGACCAGGATGTGAACGAGTTGCACGTACCATCGCTGATATCAGTCGGCGCCGCACTCGGTAGGTCTGGCTCTATCATTCCACGATGTATCACCACTCAAATTCCACTTCAGGCGTGAAGTTCCTTTTGTTTCTCTATTGCCTGACTCTACGAAAGGCTTCCAGTCAAGTTGAAGTTCTATGGGAAGATCACAGGAACGATTTGTTCATCAATGGCTTCGGTACGTAGTCGTCTAACGACTTCCAGAGATGAAATCTCAACAACCTCTCGTCAAATAAGGTCTTCTCATGTCTGCCGGTGGGAGTAAATTGCGATGGTGTGCGTAACCGGTCAAAAACGCTTTGAATTCTTTCTCCACGTGTTGACGATTCTTTCCTCACACAGATCTGGACCCCATGGGAGCCATCATCGTCAGTCCGGTCGTTCTACCTATCAACAAGCTCTTAACTCAACAGGTATTTTTGGCAGATTGCAGCCGGTGTCATCCTGGCTTGGACGCGGACGATCTACAAGCAGTTCGAGCTTCTTGCTGGGAAGTCCGCGCCCCATGAATTCCTGCAGCTAATCATATACAAGGCTGCAACGTTCAATAACGAAATTGGCGGCGTTGACACTGTCAGGGCGTATCATGTGAGCCATTCTCCCGACTCGCCAAGTTTCCGGTCACTCATGATTATTTCTCGTTGCAGAGCGGTCCGGTATGTCTTCGACAGTTACTTAGCCTTTCATGATACATAAGCTCAGTGAATGATACAGGATTACTATGTCGAGGTTGACATAGTCATGGATGCGAACACCCCACTGTGGAAAGCCCACGACCTCAGTCAACAGCTGCAGGACAAGATCGAAGTCCTGCCTAATGTGGAGCGTGCCTTTGTGCACGTTGACCATGAAACAACACATGTTCCGGTGAGTCGACAGAATACCAGCAAATGTGTTGGCAGTCACCTAATGTGAGCGTCACAGGAACACCGGAAGTTCCAATGATTTCTACTTCACAATGGTTTAACGCGTTCGAAGCAGAATATAACAGTGTATCCATTAGTACATGTTATGCTAATATCATATACCATGCCGAACAATGCCTTTCCAGATTGTTTTTCCCGATATAATAGTTATAGGGTTAATGCATTTCAGTCCGAGTATTGTATCTTCCACTTCTGAATCCGTTTCATACCGTTGTCAAACTCAGCCAGCAAGTTTGGACCAGTCGGTGGCGCACGTCCAATGGCAGTCGGTTGGTGCGCATTTGAAGGCATACCTCCATTGAAGTATGGAAGGGGAGGAATGTAAGGCACCGAAGAAGTCAGTCCGTGTCCATGAGTTGGTAGTTTGGCCTTGGCCACTTCTTGAATGCTGGCAGAGGCATCTATGTCAAGGGAGCGACGATAACCAAAGAGGAATAGTATAGCGTACGTCTTACGAATCTTCTCATGTTTATTCTGGAAATGGGACGCTATCACGTCCTATAAGATCAATGGATGTTAGTGACTTGATACGCGGTGACGCAAATCGAGATACTGACAGCCCAAATACCATCACGATGTTCGTCTTTGAGCCAATCCACGACTGCCCAACGAGCAGTTTGCAAACGAATGTTCTGGTTATACCTTATGCTTTGTTGATTGTTTGGGTTCGCCTTCCCCATCCCAGGTCTGTGCAAATGCAGGATGGATCCGAGATGGATGTGCAAGTCGAAGCTTTGAACGACTTACTCATTGAACCACGGAAGGTCAACCAATATCATGGCTTGAATCGATACAAACACTTGCAAGAGCGTTGATTTGTTAGACCATTGCTCTTCAGGTCTGCGGGAGTATATTAGTGCACACATCTCCATGCGCCAAAGAACTTGACGAACCGTCCTGGCCATGTACCAAGGAGTGATAGGCACACCTTGCCACAATTGTACAAGTTCGGGTTGAATCGGACAGTGCCACCGCCAGTAGTGCAAAGATTCATCAAGGGCGGTCGGTGGGGGTACTCGAGCGGTATAAAGCAATCAAACTCGAAGAGTCCTCCCTCATACGGCGTTCCCTCCGGGCCGGCAATCATCACCTTGCTGTCAGCGAAAGGAAGAAAGGGACGAGATATCAGCGGTTGTGCAAGTGTGGAAAGGTGCGAGATCGAGAATCGAAGAGGCCTACATAACGTCATTTCGAATTTCGTCCACACGCACCCATATGCCAATGGGTAGACTTGTGGCCATGACAGCCAATTCCTTGATGAGATGCAGTCTATCTTTAGGATTTCTGGTCGCATTCGCTGTACTCGCAACCTCTTTGGAATAATGAAAGCGAGGTGGAGGTTCGGTATGTAAAATGGCCACATGCCTGAACGATAGACGTTGACAGTCCTCTTCATACTTGCGGTCCAGCTTGGACGAGCGATCAATGGCTTTGCCCTTGCTCGATCGGGTACTAGGAGCCGGGGGTGCTTCAATCTTGGATGGGTCCATCCCCATGACCTTCATGGCGCGTTCAATGGCATCACGAGCGGTCATGATGTCTCCGCACAAAGATGTCGCTTTCAACGTGGTGTCCATGTCTTCATCGGCCCCAGCGTCGTTGCCACTTTCCAGAAGTTGAGATGCGCCGGCCATGAATGTCTCACACTGCTTCGTGAGCCTCTGAAAATATGTATAAAGAGGGGCAGCTTGGACCGCTTGTCCATTTGCCTCATTCCAGGTAATGGAGCCACCGTTCCACATCCATTCCTCAATACCACAGCTCTTTTTGAATTCATGTCGATGTCCCACGAGGACCTGATGATAGAATACTATTCAGTCGTCTACGCCAGCGAGCGAGTGGATTCGAGCGAACCTGTATCGTGAGCTCACAATCAGCCAAATGGCGGAGGAGAGTGAGCATTGTCTGATATAGCTCCTCGTGAGTGATCCAATCAGCCACAGAGTCGTTCCTGAGCAATTGGCCTAGCAAAACAGGGAGTTGCGATACCAACAGCAAGGAGGCTACTGATTCGTGCGGTAAGAAATCATACGCCTGTGGATCTTCGCAGTACGGCGAGGGTAGGAACATTGTGATCGTAGCCAGAGCGCGAACGAGCACCGTGTCCCAATGTTTGTCCTTGGCTGATGAACGTTCGGCTTTTCGCGACGGTCCCCTGGAACTATGATATCCCCGGCTAGACGATCCAACAGAGTATCCGGTACCACCAGGTCCGACACTGTCTGTGGTCTTTGCGGACTTGGATACAGCTTCTTTGGCTCTTGCTTCGGTTTGTTCTTGCTCTGCGAGGTAAAGGCGATCAAAGCCGCCTAGAGCTTCGAAAAGGGCTATGGCGCGTCCTTCGGCGCAGCAAGTCACCGCCGGGCAGAAATCTCCCTTTGTCCTCCCTTTGCATGAGGAGGAGCAGGAGACACGGGTAAGACAAGCGCGACAGTGCGTGGTCTTACATGTGTCGCACGTGACATGGAGAAGACGCAAGAGACTCGGAGGGGGTATTTGAGGTGAATATGTCACCTAAGGGTCCATCTGAGTCACTGGGAACGGGGGCAGAAGTGCGCATGGGTTCAACGTACATATCCCCTTGGTGATTCGACAACTTGGTGGCATTTAGTACACACTCTTTCCCGGATGAATAGGTCACGATGCCGTGCAAGATCCTGATCAGCTGTTTTGCGTGAAGTGGGACGTGGGGGAGGGACTGAGTCGCGTGCTTGGTGGGTGTTTTCGGACGTCTGCAACCCCCGAGGAGGGGTGGGGTCCTCGTCAAGTAGAACGACGTCACTGTCCCCCTCGTTCCACTGCTCGTGCAGCATTCTTGCCAAGGCTTCGTCTGATTCGAAGTTCTCATCCAGCAGGATGATCTCGTCTGCATTCAAACCAGAAGATGTTCCCTGGATAGGACCGGAGCTGCTCGTCGTAGACGTGTGCCCCATACCGCGTACTTGCTCATCTGAGCGCGTCAGGTCAATCGTGAAAGGCTCATTGCCGTCGTCGGAGCCATCATTGATACCATACACTTCTCGGTGAGCGCGTTTGATTGTTCTTTGTTCTACAATTGACTGCTGTCGTTTACGCCCCATCGGCTGCAGAATACTATCGAGCCAGGTCAACTGACAGAGCTAATTGGAAGCCACTGACTGTAGATCACTGCGGCTTGCTGCGCTGAACAAACTGCTGGGGGCTGACTATGGTTGTTGAAGAGAAAGAGACTGAAATGGGCGTGCTAACCGGCCGCCTTGTGAGCAAGCCGCCATCAATAGTCCAAATAAGGCAATCGTGCGGCTGGTACGGCTAACACGTTCAAGACGATCGCGAGGGAGAGGTCCTCACCGCGTTTCATATATCCTACCCTTGACGACCATTCTCTCGTTTTCTGTCTTATCTGCTTGCATTGCTTTCTTCTATTGTCTCGCGCAGTATCTGGTACATTGGTCTTGTACCACCTCTGGTTGTTACCATCTCCGATTTCAACGATCTTGCTGCACGGAGTTGGGGAGGATTTACGGTTATTCACGATCGATTCACGCTAACGATACTATAACATATATCTATGGTGCGTGCCCGACAGTTTGTCCTTCCGAGATCGCCTCCGATGAACCATGTTCTCTTCCGCAGGAGTCTCACCACCAGGACCCGGAGGAGTTCTACGTGAAGCAGGACCGAATTGGTAGGGCTGATCCATTTCGTATATATCTCCCATCAGAACTGAACCATCGCAGGGAAGGGGTCGTTCGGAGAGGTATACAAGGGGCAAGTTACACCCTCATTTTGGTCGTGATTGCCCACTCACATATGCGCGCAGATATGACAAACGCACTCAGAAGACCGTGGCCATTAAGATCATAGATTTGGAGAGTGCAGAAGACGAGATCGAAGACATTCAACAGGAGATTCAAATCCTCTCCCAACTCGACTCGCCCTATGTCACGAAATACCATGGTTCTTATCTCAAGGGCTCCCACTTATGGATCGTCATGGAATACTGCTCCGGGGGTTCCTGCTCGGATCTGGTACGTTGGACCGACGTTCTGCATGTTATGGAAGGCTTACTGTCTTCAAAGATGAAACCAGGAGTATTCCGAGAAGAGTACATTGCTATCATAGTAAGGGAGCTCCTCAAGGGCCTCGAGTATCTTCACTCCGAAGGGAAACTCCATCGTGATATCAAGGGTATAACCTGGTACTATCTCCCCTTCTGTCTCCAACTGATGCCTTCCATGAATAGCCGCAAATATACTGTTGTCGGCCAACGGAGATGTGAAACTGGCTGACTTTGGCGTGTCTGGCCAACTCTCTGGAACTCTATCAGCAAAGAAGAACACATTCGTCGGCACACCATACTGGATGTCTCCCGAAGTCATCAAGCAAAGCGGGTATGACCACAAAGCGGACATTTGGAGTCTCGGTATTACTGCCATTGAGCTGGCAAGGGGTGAACCGCCTTACGCGGAACTTCATCCGATGAAGGTAGATTGACAGCAACTGGAACCGGGTAGCAGTTGAGGTACTAACTGCAAATGCAAATAGGTCTTGTTCTTGATCCCGAAAAATCCTCCTCCGACGTTGGAAGGGCCATTCTCGAAGTCTTTCCGGGAGTTTGTATCTTACTGCCTGCAGCGTGATCCGCGGGACGTACGTATCTATCCCTCGCCTGTAGCAGTGAGTGTAGTCCTGACGCATTGCTATAGAGACCATCGGCGAAGGAATTGTTGAAGCACAAGTTCGTTCGAATGGCGAAGAAGACTAACTACCTGACTGAGTTGATTGAGAGGCATGAGCGCTGGAAAGCTGAAGGAGGAGAGAAAGTGGAAGAAGAGGAACGGCGACAAGTGGAGGAAATGTAAGGTTACACCCCCACTACCGCATGCCTGTGCTAACATATGCCAGTGCTGCTACGGATGCCGAGGACCTCTGGGACTTTGGTACCGTCCGTCATGCGACTGTCGGACGTGCTCAACCAAATCCTGCCCAGACACCAGGCGCAGCCTCATGGGAAACGAATGGCACTCGGGGTTCATCGGGTTCAGGCTATGCCCGCAGTCGGGACACCTCCACAACATCCACATCCTCCATCACCGCCAAGGGCGATCTACCACCTCTGCCTCCGGCTTCGCAAACTCCGAAAAAAGTTGACCAACAGGCTACAATACGCCACGGAGGACTTTCCAGAGAACCCTCGGACGAATATGATGACGACTATGAGGACCAGGTGCCTGACCCTCGAGGCCATGTTCCCATTGACGATGATCTGCCTGACACAACTATGCTGGATTCAGTTGTGCTTCCGGCGATCGCATCGGTGTGTTCAATTCATCCGGTATCTAACGGATGTGCTAACGACCGCTCATTCTACAGCTGTTCCCCCGCGTCTCCACTCAAGAGGCTCGTGTCGCGCTCAGTGCACTGCAACGTGCATTCACCGATGCGGAGCGCATCATCCCTGGGGTGACCTTAGAACTGATTAACGAGATCGTCGACTCCGTTGAACATGTGGAAGACGACAGATGACCCTCTTCTTCCCATACCCTGTATCAGATACCTTCATACCATTTTGACTCTCAATCTTTTTTCTCCTTTCCTCGGACAGCTATCACTATCTTTTGATTCCCTTTCCCTCTTTCCTACCATCGAAACAATCGTACAAATGTAACTCTAGCGTCCCTTACATGTCACTCAACCTTGGCAGTCGCATGTATCCATCCCTCCCGTTCAGCTTGTCCCTCTGTTTCGTCGTAGTAGCTCTGCATATCCTGTCTTCGCAGATACCATACGCTCGGGCATAATGCCATTAATTTGCAGAAAGCAGTGAGCAAACAGAAGCCATCAATGTCAACTAGGTGTCCATGCCCGAGGTCGCTCGTTTCTCCTTCCCGCTGGCAGATGCCTTCGTCTTCTTTTTCGCTCTGGTAACTTTGATAGGTGGCGGTGTCCCTGTACGAGTAACTTCATCGTCCACCTCGTATGGTGCAAAGGTATGTAGCGGCGTCGAAGTGGCGGCTGTGGCTGATCCATTCTTGATGGAAGGAACGGGAGATACCCTTTCTGCATCCGCAGATGGTTTAGCTCCCTCGGGCATTTCTCCTACCTTATCAACCACGAAGGCCTGGCGGTTCGGTTGGACGCTTGCACTTTTGAGGCTAGGCAGGCGCGCATTGGTTGCTATATGTCTGGTGCATAAGTCCCGAGGTACATGCGCCCCTCTATAAGCATATACGGACCTTGTGATAGCGGAGGAAGGTCATCCAGCCGGACGATAGGTATTGAGTCCACGTCAGCATCTTTTGGCTTTCTTGAAGACCGGTCGTCCGTGATGTAATAAGGATCATCCTTGAGCCTTTCCAGGCGTTCGGCCTTCAACTACGGCGAAACAGTCAGCAAGGGCTCAACAGGTATGAAATCTGTGGCAACTTACTCGTCCCCGCTCAGCCTTTTCCGCTTCTGTCTCAGCAGCGGAAGGCTCTAAGACGTCACCCTGCGAACCCTCACCACTGCGCCTCTTCTTTGCCTTCAGTTTAACTCCGCCGGCCTCTTTCCGCTTGCCTTTCTTCCCTTTCTTGATCTTCGGCTCGTCCTCGAGCATGCCGTCGTCGTGTGAGGCAGACGGTTCCTCACGGGGAGGCACAATCCACGCGTTTAGATCAAGACCCTCCGGTACTGGGACGCTCTCCTGTGCATTGAGGGCCACGGGATTGAGATCGTATGAATTGAAGAGGGGCCTGATGAGATACAAGCTCTTCGGAAACCGCGGTTCAGAAATTCCGTCAAAGGAGCTAGACGCCACGACGTCTTCATACGCGTAGCCAGTGTTCGCCACAGGCCGGAATGCATTCAAATCCGCGCGAACGAAGGTGAACAGCTGGCTGATGTTGGCAGCCTGTGAAACCCGCGTAGCATTAGCACTTGGCAATTCGACTATCGTACGATTGAACGCACATACCCGCTCTTGGACCTCGATATCGGGGTTGGACACAAAGTCGGCGAGCCGCTCTAGCACGGTCTCTACTGTCTCTTTTACTTTTGGTAGATCGTCATTGTCCCACCTGTCTGCCAATTCAGCGGCCCAAACACCGAAGACCTTGGTCGCCGATTGCAAATATACGGATATGATATCGGCATTCAGAGAGAGAACACGAGGTTGAAGCAAGTACGACAGGAGCTTCTGAGGCTCGGCAAGCTCCCTGTACAAAAAACTGATCGGAATCAAAACTTTCAAACCGCAAAGGAAATTACATACCCGCAATATTCGCCACAGATGAAAGCCGCAGCCCAAAGAACTTCTGAGCAGCTTCCAGGATTGCCCGCATTGGAGAGGAAGGCGTCGTCGCACAGGATCTTCACCATGAGCGACACAGCCAGACGTCTGGCAGCCCTTACGCGCGCGGTGATATCGACCAGCTGGTCACGAATTTGGGCACCGATATCCACCTTGGCAACATAAGCAAGATCCACCAACACCGACAGGTACCACTCAAAGTCCACGACATTTTCATATGTGTTCTGAGAACCCAATGTCAGGATACGTTGGGACAAAATTAGCCGATATGCCGGATTTTGGGATGGCGACGTCGCGACGCGAACAGAATCAGAAGCAGTCAAATTTTGAGTCAGAGATTGAGTTGCTGAGGGTAACGCGGATGATTCTGTGCGGACCAAATGGGACAGTAGTTGCTGCACTATTGGTTGAAGGTTCCGATCACTGGCCTGTAACCCGGGTGAGTATGCCAAAACCATCCGTATCGTGGATGAGGTACTTGCCATAGCGGATATAAGGTCCAGTGCTCGCATGCGTATGCTGATGTCTTGATCATCAACACTGGATAAAATCATATCCTGGTATTCGGCCACAAGATGGGGGTGAGAAGGGACAATCCTAACCATCGCCATGAGCGCGATGTATTTTACTGATAGCGACTTCAGTGATTTGACATGGACGGCGTGCATTGCAACTCACGGTTCTGATCCTCGTCCTGCAAGAATGTAGCTAGCTTCGATATGCAAGTACGTGCCAGTGAGTTGCCAGAAGACCCTTGGAGCATGCCGCCTATGATGCAAGTGCGAACGCACTCATACAGCAGGGAAATAGCGGGCGTTGTCGAAATTAGCTCCGTAATCGGGGGTTGGAGCTTTCTGACCAGTCGTGGTTCATGCGGCGTTAGGTATCCAAACTGTCAAACAACCGCATGAGGTATGGACATATTTTCCTCAGATAAAGGAACCCCTGACCAGTTTGACTATTTTTATTAGTACCCAATTATTTGAAGTTGTCGTCAGCAGGTGGAATAACTGCGGGGCTAAGGGAAGAAATTCCTGCGCATTATGTCTACCGAATTCACAGAGAACGTTGACAGTCGCGGCAATGACGCCTAGACAGCGTTAGCCCTCGCATTGCTAGACCAAGAGCGGCTGCATCTCGAGGCGTACCTGCATCTGGATCTTCCAGCCGCTCTCGAAGACGTGGCATGGCATGAGGAAGAACTTCGGGGTACTTCATGAAGGCTTTATACAAGGCAATAACAGCCCGTTTCCGGATATGAGCTCTTGAATGAGTGAGCATCTTGACGATGTCGGGGGAAAGGTCTCTGGCGAGATCAGATGTGACAATGGAGGAGAAGCCGTTGAGTGACACCGCGACATCCTCAGGACGGGAGTTGAAGTCCTTGCTTTGCGATTATATATGACATGCATTGAGGCAGAAGACAGAGAGGCATACCTTCTTGAGTAGGTTCGTTGTAAGCATGAGAACGTCTGTGTCTTGGTTGAATGACTGGGCAGCGGCCAAGTAACCAACTGATTTCAGATGTATCTTATTGGAGGACATGACTTCCACTATGTGGAACGATGCCCAGCTCATGTCGTAGCCTAGCATATCCAGCTACGGAATAAGTTAACATCACTCAACGGAGGACGACATGGAACACGGACATATGTGAGTTTCATGACTGCCCCGGCCTTGAGTTCCATATCTTTACTCTTGATCTCTCGCCTGATTTCCTCCATGGCTTGAGCAATGAACCTGGCTTCATCTTGCTTGTTCGCCCGGAGGCCGCGAATCAGGTCCTGGAGGGTTCGCTCCCACATGCTGGGGCGCAGCAGAGCTACTTGAAGTTGTTATTTGCAGGATTCCGGCACAACAAGTCCCTGAGGGCAGCTATAATGGTGGTAGTTAGAGTTGGACTCAGTTAGTAGCAGTAAGTGTGATGAACTTGAGTGACCTCAGCAAGCCACCGTCGTCGTCTGTATCGCCGGACAGCTCCGGCCCGTGTCAGTGCTGAGCGTCAAACTTGCCGTTAACAACGTTGAGAGGATGTTTCTCAAATGTTTCTACCATCTCTCGTAACTTTTCAACATAAGGAGCGCGATCCCTCCCGACGTGCATCGTGCGACATGCTCTATTACTCTATGATTATCCAAGATTTCGTAACCTCCAGGTGATTAATCATTACCCCTCCAAACTCCAAGCTTAAGACACGCGGCCGCGGTAGATGTCCGTCAGGTCTTCGTCGAAGGTGCCCGTCTCCTAGGTGAAGGAAGTCAACCACGGGAGTTCCCCTTTTCCACGCCACTATGTAACAGAAGGCCGACATTCTGCTTCTTGGTGAGTCCTTATACTATATCCAAGGAGCATTCCCCGACGACGGTCGCCGCAGAAATATGAGTATACGGTAAACGTTACAGGGACATCCGTCTGCCTGAGCAATTTTCGAAGACACGTAATGTGAACAAAGCTGAGCTTGAGCTATTCGGACAGTCGGAGCGATGGCCTTCGGTTTCCTATCCGGACTCGTACGGATCTGAACAACTCCGCCTCCTGGCAATATTAAAGGCGGAGGTGAACATGCTGAAAACTTCCAGCCAGGCGCGATTGACCGGGGGGCAACAGGCGTACCCAGTGTGCAGCAAGATACTCTGCGGAAACTCGGGCACATTCATTCATGCGGACGCCGCACAACCGATGGCAATCTCATCACCTACGGCGCATATGTCATGGAAATTGTTCAGAACACGTTGAAAGCAAATACATGGCTTTCACCCCTGATTCCCGATTCCCGAACGCACCGTCATCCTTGGTTCCATCTTCCCCAAATCGCTAATCCACATACTAGTGTGCCGGCTATACAGTGCTTGTAAGGACTTTCCAAAAGCTATTCCGGTCGGTATCTCTTCATTTCTCATCTTCTCGTGGTGAAACATTCGCCAGTCTAAGAGCATACTAGGCAGGTCCCTTTCTGTTCTCGTACTGTATTGTGATCACAAGGGCCGCTATCGTGAGTCCGGCACCTACCCTGTTGTCACCGAAGGTTGTCCAATGTGGACGTTTGTCACCGGACGCTCGTCACATATGGTTGGATCGCTTTCTACCGGTACCGGAGTTGGCGTTTTGCAGCTTCTGACGGGTGAGCCTGGGTGAACCGTTTGAAGTCTCGGGGTTCCTAGGAAATGACGCTCGGTTCCATTGCAGATTACAATTGTACATTGATCGTATATGTCCTGGAAAGTAGTTGATCATCAGGAGGGTCCCTGCCGAGGGCTTCGTATCACGGACTGCCAGTCATTGGACAACGCCTGACTATACAAGGCTAGCCCTTCCTTCAGGTAACATATAGCTCATACCTTCCGATGCAGTGCTGTAAAGGAAAGAGATAAATAGACAGGAACCGCCAACTATGCGACGTCACATCGCAATTTCCTTGGTGATAACGAGATGCCAGGCCTCACCACTGCTCCCCCCTTCCCCCAAGACGTCCCTACTCATCCGCTTCTTACGTTGGATTACGCTTTGCTCCAAGCTGGTGATCCAGTGGAAATCGACAAGCTATGGAAGGCAGCCACTGAGCTCGGGTTCTGGTAGTAAGTGTATATGACTTCTCAGTTCCGAACATGTCGCTCATAGCTTATGCGTAGCTTGGGGAACCATGGCATAGACGTAGAAGTCAATCGAATGTTTGACGTCTACGGTGAAACGCTTGACCTTCCCTTGGAAGAGAAGATGAGGTTCGAACAGGGGGATAGCGGCAATTCGTACGGGTACGCATCGTCGATGCCAGCTGCTTCAGGCACATGTGATTCACCCACGAGCAGGTATAAGGCACGGGGCAAAATCATCACGGACAAGACTGGCACGCTGGACACGAGCGAATTCTTCAATGTCGCTCAAGACGACGCGCTGTTGTGGCCTAACGTCGCATATCGCTCATACCCCAAAACTATCAACGAAAACATGGAGGATGTCATAAGGCCGTTCGTGCAGAAGTCTATCGCAGTTTGCGAAACGTTTCTGCGTATCTTCGAGGAAAAGCTCGGCCTTCCGCACGGGGAATTGCTGAAGAGACATTCCTCGCATCAATTAAATGGCGGTGAAGCCCGATGCGTCAGGACGCCAGCAAACGCAGATAGGGCTGGGATTGGTGCACACACTGATTTCGGTAGTCTGGTGAGGCTTGGAATACTGACATGCCGTACCCGGCGAATTTATGCTAATTTGCTCTGCTCAGTCACTTGTCCACAATAGGTTAGGAGGTCTGCAAGTTATGCCTCCCAACGCGAATATGTGGTACTACATCAAGGTTAGTTCAGGAAAGTATCCCCGCCCTTGCTCCATGACATAAGGCGCAATTTTTTGTTCAGCCACTCCCTGGTCATGCCGTGTGCAACATCGGTGATACATTATCACTGTTCAGCGGCGGAATCCTGCGCTCGAATGTCCATCGCGTGATGTAAGTCTTTGCTCCGATGTGACCTGACCCACTGCCTCACCTGATGGGATTCTATTACAGGCCCCCGCCCGGAGAGCAATCGCGATACCCTAGGTATTCAATATCATACTTCTGTCGCCCCGGGAACGATGTCTTTCTTCGTGCCTTGAGTGAACAGAGCAATATCGTTGAAGCCGCCGTGGCAAAAGCATCCGCTGGTCAATTCGAAACAGGCGTCACTGCTGAACAATGGACTTCCAGGAGGATTCGGAATCTACGACTCAAAAGTAGAGCTGTAAGATTCTGTCCATATGATCTTTGACATCCTCTGACAACCTCACTAGGGCTGGTTGGCGAGCCAAGGTACAGAACACGACGGTGTCAAGGGATGAATGTTTGCATCATACGTGCTAATCGTTATGTTATTGATTCTACGTAGCTTATCCGGCTCCTACTTACTCCGCATGTGATGAACACACCTACTATCCATGTACAATTATAATCGCTGCTTGGGATTGAAGATTACATGAACAGTCTTTCTACATGCGGCTAGCGGGAGAAGAGCTCTTGACTGATCGCGCACTTCTCCCGCATGTGTGTCCCAGAAGAACATTCTGCCAAGTTTCAAGGAAGAACCGTCGACAGTCCAATACTAGGGCTACTCATGACTTCATCTCAATGGGAGCATGGTATGAATTTCAATTTGGCCAATCAGTTCAGTATATGTTGACAAGCGCTGGAAGCTCTAAATATAGCAGAATACGTACTGAACGCCTGCAAAGCTGCCAAGGCTGCATAAGCGTCCGAAACCAACCTTACCCAAAGTCGTCACAGGCGGCCATTAGCATCGGCCGAATTCTTCATTCCTTCACTCATCATTTGCTTGTGAAGGACCCGAACATACCAACAGACGCGATCTTCCGTTTTGAACCTGAACCATGTCACTGACTCCGAAAGAGTATGAACATTACAACGCCACATTCTTGCAGTTTTGCGCATGCTCTGACCCTGTTTCTTCGACAGCATCGAAATTGCCAATCGTGCAGCTGATCAATTTACACGTCTGTATTACACGACGTATGACTCTGCGACGCGGGTAGATGACCTGCCTAACTTCTACCGTGCATCCTCCTCCTTGACATGGAATGGTAGTCCTTACCAAGGCACTGAGGGTGTGCGTGAGTTGTTGAGCAAAATGCCCATCACCAAACACGAGGTACAATCATTTGACTGTCATCCCATCCCAGGCACGTCACATTCCACTATGACCGCGGTCTATGTCTACGGAAAACTAAATTTGAATTTGACGCAGGGAGCCAGCCCCCGTCACTGCTGGTGACTGTAACTGGGACAGTTACCCATGGTCGTGGGCCGGCCGGTAATCCCCCCAGTACACCCAGTAGATCTATCGATGGGCAACCCAGAGTCTTCTCCCAGACTTTCATGTTGGTGCCAGATCCCAACGCTCCTCAAACAAAAGCAGGCGAAGTCGCAAAATACTACGTGAACGCCGACGCAATGCGATTTGTCGGCTGGTACGTACGCTCCTTGTGCCGACATCATACATCTGATCATATACATGCATTATAGATGATGCACGAAACGTCGCTATGGTGGAAACTATTGGTGCCTCATCGTCACCGCGTCTTTCCTACCGCTTGGACTCCCCTCTTCCCATTCTTCCTCCGAGATACGGACGCAAGAGATTATGAATTACTCCGAGGAAGTATCTAGACATATCGGACCTGACTCCGCAGGGCGTGTCCTACCACATCCATTCTTCGCCAGTCAGCCGCAACAAACCTACATTCCATCCGTACTGGCTTTAATGAAGCCAAGCCATGATCGTTGTACGATGGGCAATCATACAATCGTTGCAACAATACAGATAATACAATAGAATACCGATATAAACAGCAGAATATCAGAACCGTCCAGGTGATGGTGCAGAGAACGATATAACAATAGTCGTTTAACCAAACGTTTGGCTCTGCAGAACAAGTTCAGAACATCAGATAATACAAGACTAACGCTGAAAAAACTTACCGATCGAGCACTTCTCTTGACTTTGGACAGACGCCATTCGTCCGGTTTCTCGTACTACGAATGTGGTTAGCATGGAGGCAATGGGCATTGGGGCGTATGGCGCATACCTTGTTGTACAGCGGCTCGATCTTCTCCTGCTTTTTCCGCTTACTGATCTTATTCGCATCTGCAACCTTGAAGTACTGTGGCGCAACCTCGACCAACCACTTGGGTTCAATGGCAGTCACGTTGTGACAGTATTCTCGGGTCGTGAGGATCAATTCATGATAGATCAACCACTCCGGATTGCGATTGAATAACGCAGACGATGGGTGGATGTACACCGGGGTGCCCTCCACTAGGGTCTTGTAGCCTTCTTGGGGGTCCTTCTTCGCAGCGTTCCTGAAGTAACCGGAGCAGATAGCCCGTCGTACAAGGTTGTAGTCTTTGCCCGCGGATATGATGTCGTGCTTGTACCTAGTCATATGGAGTCAGTTCCTTCATGTAGTTTAGGTTTGTCTACGGAGATACCTACCGGTCCATGATACCCAAAAGTTGCTTTCGGACGTCCTGAGCTCTTCTCATACTCCTAGCTTGGATGAAATTTTCGTAGCACCATGGGTTCGAGAAGTTGCTGGCTTTCCAGCCGTTGTAGACGGTGAGCAACGTGAGATGATCGCCTTCCGGTTGATGGAACTTGGCCTTTTTCGAATCGGCCTGCCCTTGCTTATCCTTAGGCCGATAGAAGACGCTCTGCACCGAGAGCATTGCGACTATGCTCAAGATCTCCTCCGAGCAGCCGAGCTCTACCGAAGCGATGAGCATTTTGGCTAACGGCGGTTCCATAGGGAAATCAGCCATCTTGCGACCGAGTCTGGTGAGAAGGCCCTCGTCGTCCAGCGCCGACAACGCGTATAACGATTCGAGTGCGGTCAACATGGTCTGTGCCGGCGGAGGGTCCATGAAGTCGAAGCTGAGAAGGTCGTTGATTCCCATAGCTTTGAGCATGAGGATGGTGTGCGCCAAATTCGTGCGCTGGATATCAGGAATAGAGTTCGGAAGCATCTCATTGCGGAACGCTGCTTCTGTGTATAGACGGTAACACTTCCCTGGGCCGGTACGACCTGCACGACCTGCACGTTGCCTGGCTTGCGCCTGTGAGATTGGCATGACCACCAGAGAGTCCATACCCAACCGAGGATCGTATGCGTTCTGCTTCGCGAAACCAGGATCAATCACGTAGTAGATACCAGGGATCGTCAAGCTGGTTTCGGCGACGTTGGTAGCCACGACGACTTTGCGAGCTCCCGGCGGCGTGGGTTCAAACACCCTCGACTGCACCTCAGAAGGTAAGGCTGAGTAAATGGGCAGAATGATAAGCTCTGGTACTTTCGGCCCTAGTGCTTTCATTCGCTCATAGAGAATCTCACACGCAGTATCGATCTCTTCCTGACCGGTGAGGAAAAGTAGAATGTCGCCGGGGGGCTCAGAGAGATGGATTTGCATGACGGTGATGAGTGAAGCGTCGAGGTAATCTGTCTCCGGCTCTTTCGTGTAGAGAATCTCGACAGGGTAGGTTCGGCCTGGAATGGTGAAGATAGGACAGCCGAAGAAGTACTTGGAGAACTTTTCGGCATCCAGAGTTGCGGAAGTGACAATCAACTTCAGATCTGGGCGACGCTTGATAGCCTCTGCAACGAAGAATCAGTATTTGTTTGCATCAAGATACTGATTCCGTTACTTACTCTTCATCAGCCCAAACAAGACATCCGTAGCAATCGTCCGCTCGTGGGCCTCATCAAGCATGATCACGGAGTATTGCGTTAAATCCGGGTCAATGAGGCACTCTCGCTGGAGCATACCGTCGGTCATATACTTGATGCGCGTCTCGGGACTGGTGCAATCCTCGAAACGTATAGTGTATCCAACTTCCTGCCCAAGGCGACAGCCTACTTCTTCGGCTACACGTTTCGCGACGGACATGGCGGCGACACGACGAGGTTGAGTGCAACCAATTCGTCCCTTCTCCGCATACCCATCTTCTGCAAGATATTGGACCATCTGCGTCGTCTTTCCGGATCCCGTATCTCCAACAACAATGAGTACTTGGTGCTAAGCAAGAGAGTAAGCATTGGAAGAAGCGGGAACGAATCACTGGTACTTACAGCTCGGATGGCTTCAAGCAGCTGATCGCGAAGCTTGTATATAGGCAAGCTCTTTCGCTGATCTTGTATACTCAACTTCGAGATCTCTCCGAACGTGGTAGCTTTGTTGAATGTGGCAGCTTTCCAACTCGGCTGTTCACCAGCCTTCTGACCCTTCAAGTTCCCACGCAAGTCTTGCGCGAAGACCTTGTCGGTATCTTTGGCCATTGGGTCCAGCCAAGGAGCACTGAAGTCACGAGCTTCAGAGTCAGCTTCCTCGTTGACTTCCTGTTGGCGCAACTCTCTCCTCTCCTTGGCAAGAGAGGCACCGGCGAGAGCTGCTCGGTTTAGGGATCCATCCGGCGCTTTCACAATCTTGACCGGACTGAGGTCGAGTGTCTTCTTCGTCTGCCCAGCCAGGAAAGGCGGCTCTTCCTCACGAACCTCCACATCAAGTTCCTCCTCCACTTCAGCACGTGCCATTGGATTCGTGAAATCCTCATCGAGGTCAGGGTATTCCGACGCATCAATGATACCGGATGAGATCAACTGCTTGATCTCCCATCTCTCTGGAGATGTCAGCCTTTTCGCAGAACGAACTGGCTCATCCTTGAATCCCTTAGAATTCAAGGGAATGGCGTTGGCACCACGTGCTGCTCGTCGTTGTTCTTCCTCCGCCATTTCCGCCTCAGACTTGATACGAAGATGAGGAGTGAGGTCGCGGCCAGTGGCTTGGTCCACATCCTTCATGGAGAGGCCAACCCTGTTTCCTGCTACACTCATGACCTTGACCTTGACATTCTGGCCACGACTGAGCAGATCAGCAGCAGAGTTGGCTCGTGCTCCTTGCTGGATATTAGAGACATGCACCATACCTGAGAATGTATTGAACATCACGCATGTGGAAGCAATGTGTAGACGCATAATATACGTACCTTCAACGCGACCGGCAACGCCCTCCAGCTGCACAAAGGCGCCGAACTCTTTCAAGCCTGAAACTCTGCCATTGTAGATCTTGTATAGAACTGGACGTTCATCCACTGGTGCTCGGTCGCGGCCCCTGCCCCTGTAATCATCTCTCCTTCCATAATCGCGATGTCGGATGGGGCTGGGACTGCGCCTTCGGGGAGAGCGTGAGCGTGAGCGACGCTGTCGTTTCGCCTCTCGATCATCTTCCGCAGGCCTTGCCTTGCTCTTCTTCGCGGCACCCTCGAACTCTGACATCATGTCGTCAACCTCCTTCATGAGCACATCCTTGGAGACGGTTGGCTGCCATTCCTGATCTTTGAGAGCTAGACCAGGGAACATCCGCCTCTTCTTGTCGGTTTCATCGACAGTATCCCCATTTGGAGTAGCATTTTCGTCCTGAGTAACTGTCTGCCGTTTCTTGTGTTTCGGGTGCATATTGAGGATGAGACGGTCGACTGTCTCTATGAATGACTCGGGGAAGTTTGCGCCAACATCTGTGAGTTTCTGTTTGAATTCTGCGCGGCTTTTGGACTCGTCATGGAGAGCTATGACAAATTCTGCAATGGTTTTGTCGTTACTTCCCGTATATGTAACAATTTCCTGGGTGATACGGGCAACAAGAGATAGATATTCGAGGTTGTAGAGGTCGGCATCAGACATGGTGTGGTCGAAGAGGTGGGCGCTTACAAACACTCACTCTCCATCCCAATTACTCCTGAGCGTCTACATACTGCTTCCATACTGCCTTATTAACAAGCTCAGGTCCTTCCACAAAATCAATCTTTCATCTCTACTCTCAGTGCGCTAGCTCGTTCTCGTTAAGAACATCATCACGATGCCCCCGAAAAGGGGTATTGTGAAATCTGGGAATGCTGGGAACTCCAGCAAATCGACGAAACCCACCGCGGACCTCGCCAAAACTGATGAGAAGCCGCTCTTTCCCCCGGGATACAAATATCCTCTCAGTTTGTTACATGAGCGGTCAGCGTCGAGCGAGCACACTCGCCCCCACGACGCTTTTATTGACGACTGTGTGATACTAGGTGTCAACAAAATGGATGGGAGAAACCTTCCGTGGAGACAGTAAGTTCTTTGGGTGATGTACACAACGTGACCTGTATACATGATCTATAGCGGAAAATAGGCAATGGTTATACGTTCTCAGTAATATTGTCTCGGATGAACAAGAAGACCTCTGAACGCGAGTCTGTACGTATGGATCCTCATCCGCCGAAAATCCTGCCTACTGCAATCGAGGCCCGACACTGGGGGGCGACGTACGCTTTATACCGCGTGAGCTACGGTCGATGTATTTCTGGATACGAAAGGCCATTGACATCGTTGGAGCCCAGTTCTGCAATGGGATACAGCTCAAGATGGTTCTGCCTCCGGGTCCCCGAGATTATTGGGTAGAACTTGCTGAAGAACGCAAGAAGGCACCTGAACACCAACAGTGGATGTATGAGGCAGATCCTTTCGCAGCTCGAAAAGCTGTCGAAGAGAGACAAGCCAAGGCGGCAGCAAAGCAAGAAGAACGCAGCAAAAGCTCTGATACCCAGAACAACAGCCGCCCTGGAGCCTCGCGAGAATTTGCCAATTCGCCTGAGGTGAAAATGGCAACCACACTACGTGAATTGGTTGAACAATCCATCAAGAAGGTAAGTACTCCAATACCTGGCCTTGGTTGTATTGACCTTCGCATCAGGCTGTGGCCATGTATCCGGAAGCTGGCGGACCTGCATCTTCCACGCTGGAAGCAGATGATGTAGAAAATCTGCAGAAGCAATTGCGAACAATGGGATTTAACGCCAATCAAGCTCGCAGTGCGACGACAGCTTTGAGCCAACCTTCTGCCATCACATCTAGCCTGCTTGCAACGCAAGAGCCTTTGCAAGCGTGCATAGAGTATCTGATTTTGCACGTACCCGAATGCGACCTACCGAAGCGCTTCCTCCCTGATCAGAAGGCTTCAAGCTCGTTCGTGACGGCGGCGCACTCTGGCTCTGACGACCTCAAGCGTCGATGGATCCAAGAGAGGGCCGTCAAGCAATGCGGCTTCCCTGTTCAGGCAGTTCAAGATTGCGTGGAGCAATGTCTGACAATGGATGACTGGCCTCTGCTCATCAAGCTGCTCAATAAAAAACTTGTTGGGGAAGCAACCGTACATATCTCATCCGCTTTTGACTTTACAGCTGAATTGGATTTTATCGATGTGGAAGAGCTAGAGACAATGAACGGTCACTTCGAGGCCAACGATCAGCTCTACATCCCGGCACCCATGGCACCCATTCAACTTCACGTCGCATTGCCCCCAGAACGCGCTCTACCAAAAGAGGGCGAACCTCCGCCAATGTATATCACGTCTACCGAGGTAGCGGCATACGTTCGACTTCATATCCTATCCAAGCTTCTCCTGTCGATCAAAAACGGCACTTTCGCAGATTCCACTGAAAGCTTCGTGATGGCCTCAATTCGTATCCTAGAGGAGGAATGGGCCTATATACAGGATAATGGACCGCCTGATATGTCAATCGTCTTGCGTTACCTGTTGCCTATTCGAGACGAACCTCTTGCGCTCGATGAAGATGACCGGGAACCTGCTACTGATACGCCAAGGAAATCCCGACGGTCTGCAAAGACCCGGAGACGTAAGAGAGATAGCCGGCAAGACGATGCCGTCAAAGAAGATTTCGAGAGGATGTGGAAGGATTCAAAGTATCAGCGAATATTGTCAGCACGTGAAAGATTGCCCGCCTTCCAAGCTAAACAGCAGTTCTTGGAGTACTTGTCCAGGAATCAATGTGTTGTCATTGTAGGCGAAACAGGTATGCCCACATCCGTACATCCGTGCACAAAGACTTTCAGATATTGGGTTACTCATGCGCGATTATCAGGTTGTGGTAAAACTACTCAATGTGAGCGTCGCACGGTTTGTTTCGTCGCAAGGGTGTACTCAAGTTGCGACCAGTACCTCAGTTCATCCTAGATTCGTTGATCATGAATGGTTCTGGCTCTCGTGCCTCCATTATCGTCACGCAACCTCGCAGGCTGTCTGCGTTGGGTGTCGCATCCCGCGTTTCGTCAGAACGCTTGGACGACGGATCGGTCGGATACACCATCCGTGGTGAAAGCAAACAAAACGAGAAGACAAAGCTACTCTTCTGTACTACTGGTGTAGTGCTGAGGCGGCTGGCAAGTGGTGACGAACTGCAGGATGTGACGCACGTGGTTGTCGATGAAGTCAGTTGTTCTCAGAGAAACTTCGGCAACAGAATTGAACATCCGTTCTAGGTGCACGAACGCTCTGTCGACGGCGATTTACTGCTTCTGCAATTAAAGGAATTGATGAAAAAGCATAGGAACCTGAAGGTTGTGCTAATGTCTGCCACGATTAACCATCAGATTTTCGTCGATTACTTCAACAAAGCCCCCTTGCTCACGATACCCGGCTTTACGCATCCTGTGGAGGACATGTAATCTCCTTTCATACTTCATCAAACTCGATATTCACAGACCGACCCTCTCTAGCTATCTCGAGGACGTATTGCCACATCTCGCATACCGCCCGACTCCTCGAGCTTCCAAGAAGCTTTCTGATGATGAGAGCAAGGAGCTCGACAGCTACAAAGCCACAGGGCTTGATGACGATTCCGTCAACGCCATACAAACTATCACGAAGTCCGATCGGATAGATTACGAGGTGTGTACCTATCTTGCATACTCCTGATGTTTCCTGAACATTCAAATATACAGCTTGTTACGGCAATTGTGCATCACATTGTCAAAACGGCCGACCAGCCGGCTGGAATTCTCATCTTCTTGCCTGGTGTTCAAGAAATCAGGCAATGTATAGAGAGCTTACGTAGCATTCCCAATGCGAAGCTCTTCCCGTTGCACGCCAATCTATCCAGCGATGAGCAGCGCGCGGTGTTCGCACCTACCTCGAGCTGGAAAATTATCGCCGCGACGAATGTAGCGGAGGTAAGTTGGCTTGAGAGTTTTGAACTGGCCTAGGTCATGCTGATAGCTTATCCTCAGACATCTATTACAATTGATGATATCGTGTACGTGATTGACTGTGGAAAAGTCAAAGAAACGCAGCACGATCCCCAGCTAGGCCTAACAAGGTTGGTTGAGCAATGGGTCACGCGAGCAGCGGCGAGACAGCGCAGAGGACGAGCCGGTCGAACGCGTCCAGGGTTCTGCTACAAGGTATATACACGGGGACAAGAAGACCGGTTCGATGCGTTCCCTATCCCAGAAATCAAGCGAGTACCTCTGGAGAGCGTATCCCTGACTGTCAAGGTATTGCATAAGGATGTCAAAGTGAGTATTGTTAGCTCGACATGAGCGCATGATCAATCACTTATCACCGTCTGTAGGCATTCCTCTCCCGAGCGTTGGACCCTCCTGACATGGCAGCAATGGATTATGTACTGAAGGTCCTGCAGCAGTTGGGCGCGATTGATGAAGCTGAGGAAGTCACTCCACTCGGCCAACATTTGGTATATTGTTGTCCCCTCCGAATCTGATGTAACGTCTAACATGGCAAATAGGCTGCCTTGCCTCTTGATCTTAGACTAGGAAAAGTACACCTCCTTATTTTGCGACTCTTGCGAGCCCTTGCTAATGCTAGACATAGATGCTAATCCTCGCAACGATATTCCAATGTCTCAACCCCGTGCTCACTGTCGCCGCTTGTGTTTCTTCGAAACCCCTTTTCTACAGTCCCCACGACAAACGTGAGGAAGCTTCTCGGTAACTATCTTTTGGCCGTTTATACGGCCCGAAATAATGACAGAAGGATTTGTACAGGGCACGAGAACGGCTTGCCTACGCCAACAGCGACCTGCTGACGGATGTACATGCATACGACGAATGCTTCCGCTTACGCCAAGAGGGAGCTACCCAGAGCGCAATCCGCTCTTTCTGCGATGAGGCACGTACTCTCCTCCGTTCCTTAGCCTACCCATGTTGACGTATCCGCAACAGAACTTCATCTCGCCGTCCACCGTACGCGACATCACGTCCCTGCGTAACGAGCTATTTTCCGCTTTGTCGTCCCTGGACTTCGTTCCGCCAGGCAGTTCGCCTCATTCCGCGGAACTTAACACAAATAGCACGAACACGAATCTGGTCAAAGCCGTGATCCTCGGCGGTCTCTGGCCTCGTGTCGCACGCGTTCACCTCCCCCGCTCAGCGATCAAGTTTGACAAAGTCCAAGCGGGTACAATCCAACGAGAGAACACGGCGAAACAGTTCAAGTTCTTTGACATCAGCGCGAACACAACTACTAGCACTCAGCAGCCTGGCGGCCCCGGGGCCGATGAATCCCAGAGTGACCGTGTATACTTGCATCCCAGCTCGGTTCTGTTTGGGCAAGCTGTATGGAAGTCACCCTTTGTGGCGTATTTCCAGAAGCAAATGACGAGCAAGGTTTGGTTAAGGGATGCAACGGAGGTGTGTATACACGGCCCGAGTCGAGACGGTCCGATGCTTCATTATGCGAACTCGCTAAACCTGCTTCGCCCTAGGTCCCTATGTACGCCCTGCTCCTCTTCGGTGGCCCCGTATCAGTCAATCACATTGGTGGCGGTCTGATCGTCGGAGACCGAGAAGCCTTCATAAAGCTGAAAGCATGGCCGCGTATTGGTGTTCTAGTGAACCAGTTACGGTATGTATTATTCTTCCTCACCGCGTTACATCTAAACTGAACCCTGGCACGTGTACAGACGGCTTCTCGACATCCAGTTGGCTCGCGCTGTTGAAGGCGCAGCCGGTTTGACGTTGGGCTCGAATAACCCCGTAATACGAGCGATTTTAGCATTGCTGACTGGCGACGGCTTGAGTGCCGAATAACAACTGACTTTCTTCGGTCTTTGTGGTTCGCCTCGGGCAACATACTTTCGGTAGTCTGGTTAGGATGATAACGTATTCAGTTGCGAACTACACATTGAGCTAATCTGCGACCCATGAGTTATACAAATACGACACGTTGGAGAATTATGTATTGTGAGATGAGGAGGGGATGTGATGAACGACAATGGTGATGCACGATGGTACGATGATACGATGGTATGCGAACAAGCAGGGATGAACGGCGAAGAACTACATTATGTGTATGTTACGAGATTCCAAACCCGAGAAATTCTCAATTCATTAGTAAATGGGTATGTTCATCAATAAATAAGTAGGGCATCGAACACGAGGGCAGATCTTCACTTCATCTTCACTTCATCTTCACTTCGAGACGAAGCTATCACTAGCCAGTCGTCGATGTCCCAACAAAAATCCCTTGCGCGGACTGGGCATCTCGGGGGCATCGAAGGAGAGGCCAAGCGAGTTTGTCGGGGCATCCGGGATAGCTGGAAGCTCGTTCTCCGTGACACCTGCGACTTCCTTCGCCAGTGATGCCCCCGTTGTGGAATTCCCCCGCACGGGTAGTGCGCGTTCACCGGTGGGCATCGGCGCGAAATAGGGTGCCCCGTACGGCTGAGTTCGTGGCGTCGTTGCAGGCGTCCTCGGTGTTTTTGATCCCTTGGACCCTTTGCGAGATAGAGGGGTCAAGGGACTGAACGCCGACCCGAACGATCGGCGTTGGGTCGTAGTGGGCCGCATGGGAGATTCGCCACTCTCATCGCGAGGAAGAGAGGAAGGTGCCGGTGATAGGAGGGGGGTTGGAAGATTCAGGTTCAAGAACGACGAGAACCTTTTCTTGCCTGGACGACTGGGTGTCGGCGTCACTGGAGTGGAACCAGGGATTGAGGACAGGTCGTGATGGGTCTTACTACGTTGTAACTCAGAAGCTGATGAGAGCGGATCTTCACCAGTGCTGTAGGACGCGGCTGTAACTGATGTTAGTTCAAGTTCACAAGGCACCTAACGCTATACAAAACACATACACATAGTAGCAGACGCAGACGCCCTCTTCGGCCTGAACTTGAAACCAGTGAAGGTAGGTTTTGATGATTCCTCTCTACGCGTCAAATCCACGTCCGGCAACTGCTGGGTCATTGCAGCGGGAGAGGGTGACATACTGAAAGGAGTGGAGGAGCCAGAGGATAGAGCAGACTCTCCCTTAGAGCCGTCATCCTTGCCCATCTTGCTCTTACCCTTGAACATTTTGATTCCCTGAAGTTTAGATACTAGCGAATTCTTGCGACTAGTAGACGCAGAGCCACGACGAGAACCCGAAGGCGATGCATCCTCGGCCAGGGTACTGACAGCAGACATTGGGGAATCAGTGCCATCACCGCTCTCGATTTGGGGCAACTCGGGCATGAAACGGCGCCCAGAGCCAACAAGGGTCGAAGAGCTGTCGACGGTGGTCGTAGAGGGAGACCTATGGTGAACATGGGAAGGGAAACCAGCAGGAGACGACCATCTTTTGACAGCACGAGGACGGGGAGTCTTTGGGCTTGATTCTGGGAATGTTACATGTCGCTGAGTGGTTTCGGCAACGACGTATACAGCGGTATTCAGCACGGGGGTATCGCTGCTACCGCTGTGAGGGGGTGGCGAGCGTGCAGGGGCTCTCCGTTTGAAATACGGGAAGAGGAAGCCCACGCTGAAGGCCAGTATGCTCTGGATACCAACGATAGGTATTAGTTTGCATATAAACAAAACACAAGGTGGAGACATACCAATGCGAACCAAACAGAACCTAGGATTACAACCGCCAAGGGGATGAGCGGGTTTCTCGTAACAAGTCGTGGCGTTTTCTCGTTCATAGTCGTAGACATCGTATCGTAATTGAAGGGAAAGGGTTGCGTCTGGGACGATAGGGAACGGCTCGCGGTGAGCTGCGGCCTGGTTATGACTGAAATTGATCGCCAGCCACAATGGGTGACTGTGGCCAAAGATCCCGGGTAGAGCAACCTCTGTCGCTTTTATGTGGAATGCCGTCTCTATTGTGCCACTCGGGACTATAGTGTGTGGCACGTCGTATAATACGCGGTGAAATAATCTCTGCAGGGTGGCCAAAGGGTCGAACGGCGTAGAACGAGGTCACAGACGTCGGGGAAAAACGAAAAAATAATGGGCTGGCCTTATTAGGAGACGAACGAATGGTAGGAAGACGGCTAAGGAGCGAGGAGGAAAGAAACCACACCACCAGGGTGACAGTAGGAAATCAGACCACAATGAGCACTCAGCGTCTTCCCTGCCCTCCGTCCATCCGTCCATCCTGGATGGCATCACATAAGCTTGATGACATCCTTTCGGTTGCAGGGTCCAGCAAACCGCGTGCATTGACAATGGGTCAAGCTTTCAAGGCAACGAGCGCAAGGCAACAACGAGCAGACAGCTGGCGGCACGAATGGCTCAAGTTGCATGTGGGGTTGCAACTCGATCGCTACGACAGTCCGACTCTGAAAATGGCTCGCTTAGATTGCCAAACCAACTCAATCTTATCTATCCTATCCTGAGCGCACTGCCTCCGTCGAAATGATATCACTGTCACTTGTTGGCTTCCTGGCCAGAGATTCACTGGCCGTTGCTCATAGCCACTGACAATGTATGTACCAATGCCCCCATTCTAGTCCACTCCTCTGGCTTCAACAATCTGGACCCTCGCGTCTCAGATCTCAATATTCAATAAGAAGGCTCATCTTCAGCTCGGACGCGATCACGTGAATGCGTAAGGTCAGATATTTCGGATCCCAGGTTGACAATGACACGACCATTTACATACCGCACGTGTTGGAGCCCGAGGTCCTGAGGGAATAAGTATCAGCTGTGTGGCTTGATAGCTGTCCAAGGTAGTGAACAGTTCCGCGAAGACCTCTCGTTGCTTTGCTTCTACTGATGGCCACCACTGGCAAGATATTCTTCAGCAGCGCCAGCTGCCTCCTTATCATGCCCACATGGCCGGTGATTGATTTGGCAGATAGAGACCAGCACTTACCACCGGATCCTGCCCAAGGAGAAGGAGAGTTTGACCCGTCAGTATTTTCCCCAGGTTTCACTAGCACCTATGCCAATGTCAATAACCATCCATTTGTACTTACGTCTGCGGCGAGGATAGATAAGTAATATTGATATGGCATAACGGCGCCGAGGCGTCATGCCACTTCCCTGCGGTATGTTCTTGCAATACACTTTGGCAGCCACTGCTCCACTGGGACTCAAGCGGTTATACGTGGGTTCTAGGCTCGCGCTGGAAGTCAGTCATAGTAGCTGTCATGTTGGCCACAACGCGAAGGGTCAGAACCTCTTAGAGAGTTCGAAACCCCACTTGCCGCGACCATGAAGCATAGGATTGGACTCGACGATCACTACAAAC